>JBAMYA010044299.1:0-12593 GCA_037176975.1 Arrhamphus sclerolepis
GGGGGTTTGTGGGGCGGGGGGGGGTGGGGAAGGGGGGGTGTGGGGGGGGTTTTTTGGGAGGTGTTGCGAACAGGGGGGGGAACCCCCCCCCCCCCCCCCCCCCCCCCCATATGAACTCTGAGCCCATCTGGACCCAGTGACCTTGTGTAGTGAGATTCAGCTCTTAGCATGATTTAATTTACAATAAAAGTGTCGATGCATCTGTGCACAGTTCTCCAGATAAACAAAAGTCCTGTAAAAATGTTAGAGGAAAAAAACAAAACAATATTTTGTCTGCTCATGATTCTGAGTTAAACTTAAGTTAAATTAATAAGTGTAATAAGAGTAAATGCTGCAAAGCTAGAAATTAGTGCTAGATTTAGTTCCAAAGATTTGAACGCGTTGACACAAGCCAGTACGGATCTCAAACGCAAACCGATGTCTTCATATTCTGATATGACCAAGCAACAACTTAAAACCCCAAAACATTCTGACAATAGGTCATTAAAATAAACAAAAACAGTCATAATGCATTTCATTTTTGGAAGAAAATAAGAATATGAGATATGGCTTACACACTACTGATCCATTTTTATTGATGACAATACCAATGTAATGGTAATGTAGTGGTTAAAAAAGAGCACATCTTCATAAAGCATCTTTGGGTGTCAAAAGATCTGGACTATAGCAGGCACTTTTACTTTTTTCCACATTTTGCTTTGGCAGAACTGTAACGATTTACCAATAATAAACCAATAAACATGAAAGTAATTCTCAAAAAACAAAAACAGTTTGAAATGAGACAGTTTTTAATTTATTTATTTTAAAAACTACATCTTTGGGAAATTATAACAGGTTCTACTACTTTTGTCAGAGTCAGGATAAAGGAGGTTTCAGTTGCATCTCTGCCGAAATGAGAATAAATTTACGATTTTTAGAAATGAACTACAAATCTCATTGATGGTAAAAATGGAGGTTAGTTGGCTATATCAGATGCTGCCTCACAGACAGACAGGAAGTAAATCCCATTTCCTGCTGCACTCCTCTGCAGCTTTCAGCACAAATCAGATTCGCTTGATGTGTAGCCAGAGAAAGACCACACACACAAAAAATACACAACACACACACATGCACCATTGTGTGAATTACACAGCACTTCAGTCACAGCAGCTCATCCCCTCCGGCTGCTTCCTCCATCTCACTGATGGCCGAGCCTCCTTTGATGTGCATCCTCTGACTGAACTTCACCTGTGTATGCGCTTGTGCTTCTGTGTGCGTCTGTGTATGTGTGCGTGCGTGTCTTTACAGCTCTGAAATCTTGTCGCCTGCTCACCGATCAGACTGCAGAAAATGTTTCTTCACTTCATTTAATCTTGGCACCATCAAATGTTGGGCATCTAATAAAACATTATCTGGCTGTGGATTAATCATCTGTGGATCAGCTAATTGTTGCAGCTCATGCAGCGAGTTATGATTATTTTTACCATCAGCTTGTGAAAAATGCTCATCACAAAATTTTAAAATGCATAATCAACATTAATTTTTTTTTTTTAAATTACATCAGGCAACCCATAAATGTTTGTCAGATAGATAGATAGATTAGATAGATTACCTCAAGCTAACCTGTGATGTTAACTAACATGACCTTTCATTCATTAATTATCATCCTCGACTGAGCATAGTAGCCTAGGCAACTGAGCAGCAGGTAGTAGCCTAGGTGACATTGCAGTGGTTGCCGAGGCATAAACTTGTGACATCATATAATTTTACCTGATGCTGTCTATGGAGACCAAAACTGCTTTTTGCACCAGGCTTTAAATATAAGTTGGACATTTGAACACGGAGGTCAATGAAGACTTGACTCACTTTTGGAGCCAGCCTTTAGTGGCCATTCGAACAGCGCTCGTCAGAACTGAGAAGCAGGACACCACTGTGACTTCATGTTTCTTCGTCAAACGTCGCCGTGAGCTACTGCGCGATGCATGCAGTGAGTAACGGCTACTTCCAAAATGCTGACTTGAGACCCTCCCACAGTTGGCAGAGGGAGTGCAATGTCCAGGACTATAGTTAATTAATGAGCACAGGGTGGAAAAAAGGGGGATTTTTTTTTTCCATAATAAAAAGAAAAAAAAAAAACACTAAAACAAAATGCTGACTTGAAATTTGGTAATTTCAGTCCCTGCGCTTGTCTGCATTTTTGTGACAGTGGCAAGACACAAATCAAGAAGGAAGAGGAAATTCTGGAAGAACTGTCAGTATGCAGAATAATTGGCCGCATATTGTGTTAATGGAGCTAATAGAACACAGCTACATACGTATAACTCGACATGTATTATTTAGTTTTCTTAATTTTGTGTGAATCTGCTCATGGTGCAGTGTATGTTTTTACCTGTATGTGTTGATTGCGTGGTCAGATTGGGACCAAGAGGTATAATAAACTTGATCGTTTACAGTAATGACGAGTTAGCGTGTTCTTGAAACGGCACTGCTTCTATAAGTGCGTTAGTATTATACACAAGAATGTAAACCATAGAATAGCCAAGAAACAAGTGTGCCACCTTTAGTTTTATGAATTACTGTGTAAAGTATGAATAAATGTGCAGAATAATATGTCAGGAGCAAATATAAAGCAGATACATAAATGCCATGTATGAGGCTAATGTAGCCAGTAACAGATAAATGAAATTAAACTCGCAGCAACAGACAGACTGTGTGCCGTCAGAATGATGGATTACTCACAGCATCAGGTCTGATTACTGAGAGAAGTGGTTTAGTGTCCTGGGAAACACTGAATATCGACTTTACTAAATATAAAAAAAGAAAAAAAAGCATTGTAAACTAATTCTTACAGAGTTAAGAAGTGATCAAATATTTGCTCACTCTGGCTCAGAACCAAAAAAAATAACTGATATTATTATTAAGAATGTGAATTTTTTTTTTCTTTTTACCTGTTTTGCTGGGATAGTCTCCAGCAGATCCTCATGATCCTGAATAGTTTGAAGCAAGTATAGACAGAAGATGGATGGATAGATGCATGAGTTTTTGATTAAATCATAGTTTTAAATAATTAGTTTAACATGACAGAGGTTTTAGATCACTTTCCTGTTAGTCAACTAATTGAGACCAATACACTGATTTACTATTTAGTGAAAAAGATTAAATCTACCTCAATTAACCATGTTAACATCTTTGAAACCCACTTCATTCTGTCCAGAGCCACACAGACAAAAGGGGAAAAAAATCAACCATGCAAACTCATACATAAATTATATAATCACCATTAGAGGCACAAAATGGTGAGATTATATCTGCAAGGTGACATGTTGCTTTTTTTGCCCAAAAACAGGACCTCTTCTGGGATAAAGAAAGCAACAAGCGATACAGATTATTGATTTAAAGGCATTTTCTACCTTCAAACAACAAGGGTGTACGACTGCCGTGAAGTGTACATCACATAGCTTCAGAGCAAAGACGCTACACGTCTATCCCATCATGGCTGACGTGACATGAGTAAAGTGGTGGAAAGGTCTCTCTGCTCAGAGAGGATGGAGGGAACTAAAGACTAAATGGGGAATAATGTTATTGGGCTTAAAATCACAAGAAATTAGTCCATGTTCCCCTCATTCCAACAAAGAAATGGAAAAGAGAGACACAAGGAGAAGATCCAAACCCCACACAGAAAGGACACAGCTGAATGATGGAGCGAGTGTTCCTGCTGTGAACCTGCTGACCACTCTCTTCATATCACCCTCATAGACTATTTGTCATATAATCATTACCTGCTGAGGTTTTAAACGCCCAAAAACAGTGAAACTAAAAGTCTAAACAAGCGTCAATTCACACATTTGAAATCAGTTCTTCTTTGATTCCACCATCTAAAATTAACCAGTTAATGTGAGAAAATAATAAAATGCAGACTAAAGGATGCTAACATCACTGCTTTTCACAGAAGCATCTATCCACATATTAGAAGAGGCTGCTGTGTGAGTCTGAAAGCTACAACAGCAGCTCTCTGGAGTGACAGCTTTTGTCACTCCAGAAACGACTTTGCCACCATTAACATGAGGGGGAGGTAGGGGAGGTTCGCTGAGGTTAATGTGAGTAGCATGCCCTCCCTCCTCCAGCCTCACACAGGCTGCTGAAACCCAAACACTGCAAGCTGGAGTTGCATTCATTATGAAAACTGCTCAGGCCTCTGGATCTAGGAGCTATTCTGCACTCTGCTGCCTTGTACTTCACACATAAAAAAATTATTGCAACAGTGTTAAAAGCCAACTTGAAGAGGCAGAGGTGAGAACCAGATCCATTTTGCAACAATACATTTTCTGCTGCAGCGGAAACAACCTGAACAGATTCCCAAACCGTCTCCTGCTTCCCTCGGAAGGAGGCATCAAAGTCTACTCGTGAAGAAAATAATGCACCTCCAATGGAAAGCATCTGGAGGAATTCCTGAATAGATGCCTAAACCATCTTAACTGGCCTCTTGCTATATAGAGAAGCACAACCCCACTCTGAGCTCCTCATCCAGTCCCTAAGAGTTAACCCACCTTTTGAAGGAAGCTTGTTTTGACTACTTTCATCCTCATTGTTTCAGTTACTACCCACTGCTCATGGCCACTGGTGGGGGCTGGAACATAGATCTGCTGCTTAACCTCAACAAGCCAGCCCCAGTCCTCACGCCAAAGCTTCTGCTTCATTTATCCCTACTCAAGAGCAACAACCCGTTCCCTGTAAACTCTTCTGCTTGAGGCTGTAACTCATTTGTGACCTACAGAGAGGAATCCCCTTTTTTCTGTCCTAGGACTGTACATATATATCTCATATTTGGAGGTGCTGGTTCCCATCCTGGCTGCTTCACACCTCACAAGCAAACTGCCCCAAAACCAGCGGGAGGTCTCCACTCAGAGAAGCAAGCAGGACCACACCATCTGCAGAAAGCAAGACGCAGTCCTAAAATGAGAGAACGCGACACCTACCGTGCCTTGGTTGCGTTTAGAAATCCTGCTCATCGAGGTTCTGTACTGAACTGGTGACAAAGAGCAAGCCTGGTGGGGTCCAGCACAGACCAGACATGATTCTGACTTTCTATCAGTAACAGAAACAGAGCTCACACTGTGAAGGGACCAAGAGGGCCTGTTGTACAGAATCATGACTCATGTTGCAAACACTGAAAATAACACTGTGCTCCTTTAAGAATTTAACATTCTGCTGGCCAGCTGGAGGCAGCCAATCATGTACGGGAAGGTATTGTCATATTGTGCCATTTGGCAAGTGCCAAAATGACATTCATGCCAGGATGGAAATTTATCCAGCAGAATATAACATTTTAACTACATGAGAATCATTTACTTCAGTAAACGAGTCTGTGCTCAAAATGTTACCTGTACACACTGAACACAAACTATGGCAAGTACAAATCATCACAATCAGACCAAAAATGACCGCAGGACTGTGTTGTTGTTAATGTCTTGCCACTTTAGAATTTTCCAGATACAGTAAAATTAGGTAAATAACTGCTGCTTGTCTACAAAACATCTTATATCAATCAGTCTATGTGAACCAGTGGTTTCATATAGGTTCCATGAGGAACAGCTACATCATTCCATTCTGGCATCTTTGCACATTCTGCATTTTCTTGAAACAAACGTTTTCCTAAAACATCAGTAAAACACGTTGGTCCAAACAGCATAAACCGCTCAGCCACAATATTTAAGCCACCTGCCTAATATTGTGTGAAAAAAAATCTCTCAGCCTCTGGTGTTTCGGTTTTAATCTGCCCTTTTTAATCTATTTGTTGTAAGCCCCTCATGTGTTATATATGTGCAGCTACTAAATCGCTCACATGCCCCATTAAGTGAAATCAGATATTTGCCTGTACTCAGTCATCCGAGTCCTAGTAGTTCCATTTTGAAGCTTAGCAATACATTTATAGTAACACTCCAGCTTGAAGAACATCTCTGCAGTGCAGCTTGAACAAATTGCCCTGCACTGTTAAAACAAGAAGCACTTGCATTTATTTTTTTCCAGGTTCATTTCATTTTTTTTCTTTCCTCTTTTTCTGATCAGACGCTGCCCTGCTGCTCACACTGAGCTGGCTGTAAATCTCTGCGTCTGATTTCTGTGACAGCAAATGAGAACCAGCTGTGAGGAGAGATGGAGGGGCGCAGAACTGGTTCAGAGGGAGAAGTCAGTCTGAATGCAGCGTCCCCGGATCAATACACAGCTGGCGATTTCTCGCTCACACGCAGACTCAAATAACTATCTTTAAGAGGACCACGCTTTGATTACATTGATTTCTTTCCTCCTTGTGCTGACCTTAGCTTTTCAGGACGTTCTAAGCCTCCCTAGAAAACAAATCTAGGAAGCCTTATAGAACGGAGAAGATAGCCTCTAAAGCCAAATTCCAATCATTCACTTGCAAGATGTGGAGTTTGCATGATAAATGCATCAATACCATAAATCATGGCAAAAGGCAACACAACAAACACCATCTATAACCTTTGTGGGACTACAGATGGAAATTAGCATTTTGCTAAATCTTGTATATTTACGACAAGATTCATTAATGTGCACTGTCACATTCAAACAAATGAAATCAAAGTCTGTCACCGTTTCAGCCTTTTATCCAGGCAACAGCATGAGTACAACCCCAGTTCCAGGACAGTTGGGGCACCGCGTAAAACGTAAAATAAAAACAGAATGAGATGATCTAAAAGAATAAATAAAAAAATCTCAAAAACCCCACATTTTATTCCCAGTAGAACATACAGAACATATCAGATGCTGAAAATGAAACATTTTTACCCTTTCATGGAAAAAGTTGGTTCATTTTGACTTTGGTGGCAGCGACACATCTCAAGAAAGCTGGATTATGTTCACTATAGTGCAGCACCTCCTCTTCTTTTAACAGCCGTCTGTAAACGTCTGGGAAGTGAGGGAATCAGTTGGAGTTTAGGAGGTGAATTTTGAACCATTCTTGTCTGATGCAGGATTCTAGCCGTTAAACAGTCCTGAGCCCTCGTGGCCGGATTCTTTGTTTTATCATGCTCCAAGTGTTTTCTACTGGTGAAAGGTCTGGACTGCAGGCGGGCCAGTTCAGCACCTGGACTCTTGTCTTGTGCACAGCAGGTCACAGATTGATGAGGCGACCACCCTTTACACCATGCAGTTATGGTCTGCATTGACCTTGTTGAATGGAGCCACGGTGGTGGATCTTATTGCTTTGGTGCATCTTTACATCTGAGAAGCTCTGCCCCTCTGAAACGTCCTTATCCAGTCATGGTACCGACCTGCTGCCAATTAACCAAATTCAAACGAGCCTCCATTTGTTTTTGATTCACGGTTATTACCTTTTCAGCCTGTTGTTGCCCCGTTCCAATGTTGTTGGTGCAGTCAAAGTCAAAATAAGTTAATATTTTCCATGAAATGATAAAATGCCTCAGTTTCAATATTTGACATGTTCTTAATCTTCTAATTGGGAATAAAATACTTGTTTTATGCAAATCATTGCACTCTGTTTTTGTTTTTTTTACATTTTAGTCCCAATATTTCTGGAATTGAGTTTGTACAAGCTTTACATTACTTAATCAGTAAGTCTTTCTCTCTCTTTTTAAGTGATTTCTTTTTGCTGCACCTGGGTACAGTGCATTCAGGTAGCGAACAGGTCCACGTGGTCGCCAGTTGTCCATGGAGACGCTTGCTCACACTGTCAGAAGTTGACATTTACCTGCAACTGAACCCCTGTCAGGTTTTGTCAATTTATCCAGTTAATTTTTCACGGTTGTTCTGCTGTATGACAGCTGCTGCGACAGGACTGCTGCATGTACGATGGTTTATTTGTTTGTTTGTTTTTTTGCTGTCCCTCAGACAAAGACAAAAAGTACACAATGCATGTAAAGCATATGCATTTAAGTGAAAGAGCAGGTGTGTCCACACTGTTGGAAGGCACATTTTACAGCTACTATTACAGCAGATCATTTAAAAATTCAATCCAATATTTATTTAGAACTTTTAGAGCAGAAAAAAAAACCTTGCTTCTAAAATGCAAACATTTCCTGTCTTTTATTTCATTTCAGTTATGTTAGGATACAGGATACAGTGGTACATGTGTTACTATACCACAGATGTGAATGGAAAGAGAAAATCCCTTTAGTGAAAAGAGCCACATAAATGCAATCATTTGTTTGTTTTTCAGTCTCTACAGCATGACGTGGCTGCCAGGATCGCGCCCCCCTACACAGACGTGCTGGTGGAGGCATCTCCTGTGAATAATTTCCCCTGTCGTGGAACTCGGCCTAATGCTCCCACCGTATCACCAAATACCACCCCAGTTAACAAAAGTTGTCCCCGTCGAGCGCTGCAGCGTGGGGTCAATTAACGTTTGTCGGGTGGTGTGGTGGGTTCTGCAAAACACATGAGGAGGATGCGTAATCGCATTACGGGAGCCAACAGGCTGATTTTTCCACACGGTGTAATGAGATACAAAACACATGACAACAGGAGACGACTGAGGAGATTTTCAGTCCAGTCTGAGGAAGGAGAGAAGATTCTGTGTCTGTGTGCTGAGTGATGGAGCCCGCTTTGCTTTGTTTCCACTCTCCTCTGAGAACTCATCAGCCATGGTCTCCCACCCCCCTCTCAGGCAAACCTACCGGCCTGCGGGAAATCTGGCGGGCTACGTAGCCGTCACTGCAGTCAGTTTAATCCCCTCAGCCTCAGCACAGCACGGACACCGAGCCAGATGAACCTCACAGGGTCTCAGCAGTCAGCGGCTGCTGGGCGGAGTGGTGTCAAATTCTGCTGCAGCGGCTCCAGAGCTGATATTCAGCAGTCACACCATCATGTCAGTTCATGATGTAACAGCCGGCTGTTTGCCTGCAGACAATAGAGAAGCTGTTTGTTGATGATGATGCTGATGAGTGCTGTCTGCGTGCCAGCGGCCTCCTGGGAATTATTGCTTTAACGTCACTCATTCACAAAGTGACAGGCTGATTCATCCAACACCATCTTACATTTGGATACTGTTACTGATCATATCAGAGCTGGAGGAAATCATTTCTGAGTTCAAATCAGGACATTGGAACAGAATTTTCTAAGTTATTGAACAGAAGAAACAATTTTTAAAAAAAAGTAAGGAATACTAGAACCTTTGGGAACAAGAATTTCTTGTTGCCTTCTAGAAGCTCGGTGCACGTCTCTGCTGGTAGGCTCCTCCATGACCTTCTGTTTAGACTTTTACAAGCTTGCACAAGTCCTTTTTTTTTTACAATATCACATATGAGAGGTTCTCAGAGGCATTTCTGTTTAAAAAGGCAACAATATGTCACTACACTTGCAAAGTGGCTGGTAAAGATGTATTATGTGTTTCAAAGACAAAAAAAGAAAAGAAGGGATATTCACACCGACGTAAATGTAAGCATACCACACTCTCAAAAGCTTTAACTTATTCACACATGTGAACGAAGCAGGTAGCTGTGTTGCCTTATTGGATGGGCCGAGTTTCCCGAAAACTTTTATATTCTGCTGTTTGCTGTTACTGTTTTGTTGTGTTGCAGGTCCTCTGACTGGAGTTCCTGTCGTCTTATTTTACTTTTCTTAATTGTTACGCATATGCCCCAAAACCACTTCGTTAGCACTAGCAAATAAACTACCTGTTTGGGTCAAGGAAAACATGGTCCAGTGTTTAAAAGAAAAATGCTACCAGCACATTCTACTGAAACAGTCACACATGGTGACAGAAATACTGGGTTTCTACATAATTTTAGTTTCCAGAATGGTGATTCAGATGGAAAAAAAGAGGGGATCCAAAGTAGAGATGAAAAGAAATACACTGATGAACCATAAATTATAAGCAGAAACATGTCAACTGTATAATAATAGTAACTGTATAATGCAATGTTCTGTTGCGATCGATCTAAGTACTCGCTTGCTGGGGACATTAACACTTTTGCAGACCAGTCACCCTCACATAAGGCAACGACACTGAGTTGGAGTCGAAGCTCTATCCACGGAGAAGGACTTGCACAATATTAGTGAGGTGGTCATGGTGTCATGGCCAATCGGTGTATGTTAAGAGTTGATGACAAAACAGACAAATGCAAGGACCAGAAACATATTCCTTAACTGTTTGGATACACTACATGGTTGCAGTCTACTGTCCTGCATTTTAAGTGTTTTCTGCACCATCTCTTACTTAAACAAGATTTCACTTTGGACTTGAGGGAATTGTATGAGTGCAGGCATAAAAAATAATTCTTTACATCCTAAAAGCACTCAAACAAGCAAAAGTTTGTTTGTCCACAAACAATTCCAGCACTGTGTGTCAGGGATAGCAACATCAGATTCTCATGCAAACACTCCACTGGGCAGAGATTCTCTATGAAACCTTGTCTAGTTTTGAGGTCACTGTCAGTCAGATTAAAGGATGTGTTTGCTGTTAACAGTCCGTGAAGCTGTTGCCACGTGTTCAGCTCCTCTCCATGGTGCTGAGCATATCGCCTTGGCGACGTTTTACCAAGAGCTTTTTGTTTATGAGTCAGGATCTTGAGCTGCCCAGCATCAGCACTGAAATTTTAAAAAGGTGCTTATGCTTTACCAGGCCAATTTCTCTGACTTTGTTTGTGTTTTACAACAACACTGCATATTTTACTCTACTACATATATTTGACAGTTTTAATTAGGCCTACTTTATTTGCAAGTGATTGAGATTTTACTAAAAACAAAAACACAATGAGCCATACTTTGTTAGGTTTTCCAGCTTATCACATAATTGATCCAAGATTTGCTGTATATGAAAATTAATGTGTAGTTGGCAGAACAATGGCAAAGGCAGCTGTCTGTGCTGCTGAAGGCTCCTCAAGGTGACTTGATACCAAGGGTATCCATGCTCCCCCCAAACAGAGCCGATTCCTAAACCAAATATCAGCATCCTTCCTCCTGCATCACACAGCGGCTGCAGCAGCAGCAGCAACAGAGAAATCCACCAAAGCTCACAAAGAAAGCCATCACACCCGCAGAGTGTCAGGTGCAAAGTGTGGGAATAAGATCTGTAATGTCAAATCAGTCTCCTTTTTCTTTAGGTTTTTTTTTTTTTTTTTTTCTGACAAGCAGAAGTGCTGGCAGGACATGAGAGAATCTCTGTTAGATCACTGTCAATTTAGATAGTTTGTTTTTTAATATATTTGAAATGTCTCTCTTTTTTTACACTTTATAGGAGAAATTCGTTGTAGTATACATGAGCTCTGAGCTTTAAGAGTGGCATTGTTTGGCATCCCTCCTCAAGGTGCTGGGTAAAATAAAATACAGTCCAGATGGAAGTGAGCTGCACCTAACCTCCCTCTCATCAGATTAACTTATCAATAACGTCTGTGTAAGAAATGTTTAAAGCTTCGTAGGGCTTTCACCTCCATTAAAAAGCCTCCTTTTAGTCTTTCCTGGTGCGTTTTCAAGCTCTCCGGTAAACCACTCAGCAGGCTGACAGGAGAGTGTCATCTTCCGCGGAGGAAAAAAAAAAAAAAAGCACACAAAGCGGTCAAATCACAGAGAGCACACCTCTCCTTACCGGGTCAGACTGGAGGCTCCGACAGGAGGTCCGGAATGTGCGAGCGGAAACACGGTAAATCCTGGTGCCGGCGGAGCTGGAGACAAATCCTCCGTCTGTTTCCTCTCAGGCGTTCTGATGCATCTTTGAGAGGAGACGCGGAGCCGCTTAGCTGCCGCTGCCGCTCCTGCCGCTGCCGCTCCTGCCGCTCCAACCGCTGCCGCTGCTGCCGCCTCCGGTGGAACGGAGAACCCGAAGGCGCGTCACCGAGAGGCGTGCACGGTCCGGTCTCTGTGAGCGGGTACCGACCAGAGGAGCCTGGAGCAGCGGCTGGACACAGGGTTGGAGGCCACAACCAGGGCTAGCCTTTATCATGAGAGCAATGATTATTTATGCATGAACCAGCCAAGCTGAAAATATAGGCACCCCATAGCCCAACTGATTAGTTTTTTCATCATCAAAAGGAAAATAAATATATAAAATAAATTAAAATTTTAATTTAATGCCATTATATGGTACAAAAAACCTCACTCTTTGAAGTCCTAGTTAGCTTAGTTGATTTTTCCCTTCAGTAGCTATACTGATAAGTCAATCCATTGTTGTGCAAATTCAATAATAGGCTACTTTTTTTGATCCCCAAAAGGAACTTAAGCTCTTTTATGGCAAATGAACTGACACTGACACCACCTTTTCCCATAGCCTATGTGAAATTTCCTATAACTGATCACCCGTTTTCTTTTGTTCTGTTAATGAACTGGTCAGTCAGTGAATTATGATGATGTCGACCAACTTTTATGTGTTCTCATAAAAGTGGGTCCCAAGTGAGTTTGTCTCCAGGTTCCATGGTGGCCTTTTTCTGTGTGTGTCCATATTAACTCTGAGTGGATACCTGGTGTTTAGCTGGGGGCCACTGGTCAGATGGGGCCCGTTTTACTAAACCTAAATGGGCCTCTTCTGTCCAAATAGTTCTCATTTGACCTCACATGGGACCTATGACTGATGGACTGGCGACCTGTCCAGGGTGTACCCCTGCCTTTCACTCAAAGTGAGCTGGGATAGGCTCCAGCAGACCCCC
>JBAMYA010044300.1:0-12590 GCA_037176975.1 Arrhamphus sclerolepis
AAACATACAGATCCAGTGATGTAGAGTTCGACAACGATGCAACTGCAGTGAAATACTATTCTTTATTAATGTGCTACAAAGAAAAAAAAAAAAAAAAAAAAAAAAAAAGCCTGCCATTCTGCTTCCAAACTGAACGCACGCACACAAGCCCTGAATGTCTCCCATAATCAGACACTCCAGTTGTCCTGATGCCACGAGTGACTCACACATGAAGAATTTACCTGCTCCACATTTTCTGATGCATTTTTTTAATGTCTCTTCTTCTGATGTTGATGTATGTAAGAGCAAAGGAAATAATGTGGAAGAAAAGATGAACGGTCCAAAGGTTTTAGGAGTTTTAGAAGTTTTCAACAGATGTTTGGATTTCTAAATGTTTTCAAATGGAACCTCGAGTCTCACAGACATTATGGACGCGAGCTATTATTTGTATACAATCGTTGCTTTCTGTCACAAGAGCGTGAAGCAAAGCGTTACATCATAATAGTTGGTGTTAAGCGTCTGCACTGACTTTATGACTTGCACACTGCTCTGGGTGACATCATTCTGTGTGCACGGAGCAACACCGCTCTGTCCAATGCAACATCACGTAGTAATGCTAGTGTCGTGTCAGCACGTCAGAAAGACCCGCTGAGAAGCCAAACAAGTCTTTGCACACTTTTCCTGTCTGCATCTGGAATCAAATGAACTGTGCCACTGCCAGCTCCAATCCATCTGTAATAAGATCCAACAATTATCCGTCAAGCTTTGTGGACAAGTTCTGAGTTTTGCTTACAACAGCATGAGGACTCAGAAGAGTAAGATTGTACAAAAAACTGGAAAAAGTGAGAATGTCTGTAGAATAATGCCTAAAAATACCTATGACAGCTCTCAAGGCTCTCATGTGTCATTCGTTGGATTAGACACGGAAGGACATGAAGGCAGATGATGTGAAATCAGTGGTGGGCTGTGGAACATCAGCAGCAGCAGAGCTCCTTTCTTCATTTAACATATGAATTGTATTACAACTGCTTTCCACTTTGCAGTTAAAGGACATATTTTTCAGAACATTTAAAAATAAACAAATGAATAAAAATTTTTCCTGCAAACCGAAGTGCTCCCATATATTCAGTAGAGGTGAACCAATTGTGATTTTCTTTTCTTTATTTCTGATGTTCTTCAAGGCTTGGCCAGCAAATTACAATCTGGACTGATTCAGATTTGCTTCTAAAGAATTATAATCAGCTGCACACAGTAACATCATGAAGCAGAGTCTGTTGGCTGTGAGCTCATCGAGCTTATTTCTTATCCTCTTGGCCTTTGTTTGCGAAAGCTGGAGCAGTTTGTTGTCCTAAACATTATGGTTTCCTCTTCAGATTAATTGTGCCTCACAGGTTCCACGAAAATGGAATTATTTTGAATTTTTTGGAGGTATTCAAAACTAAAAGTGAAAAACAAACAATCATGATGTACTTTTTGATTAGTTAAGATTAGATTATATGCAAGAACTTTTACATACGATCATCTAATCATTTGGTATCACTGTACTTGCTATTTATTCTATTCTAATATTAAATTTTTGCTTTATTACATCTTGTTCGAATGAATATTTGCACTATACAGTACAGTTGATCAAAGACTTCCCAGACTGACAGAAATGTACACAAATCGTCTTTCAAGCAGCACAAACTAAAACAAACCACATAAACCAGTTTAAAAGTAGCGTATACAAACCAGTTAAAGAATGCTTATCAGAAGGAAGAAAGAACTTCCTATTCCAAAGTACTAAGCAAACACACAAAGTCCATCAGTTGTGTTGCCAAAGTAAAACAACAGCAACTCCCCACAGGAATAGAACCATCTCAGCTTTCACCTCTTTTCAAGCCATCCACTGGATCCTCCAGGCGAGCCTTGGTCCGCATCAGTCACAGTTCAGCCAGCTCGAGCACATCGAAAGACAACCTGAGCTACCTCATCCCATCACCGCCATGACACACTGCTCCACCGCGACACAATGGGAGGAAACATGAGTGCGAGTCAGAGAGAAGTGAGATCAGAGAAACTGCTGTCACAATGCTGCCGTTTGTTGAAGGATCCTCAATGCAGACGGAGAGAAAAGAAATCTGACTTCAGGAGCGAGTCATTCCCACTCACAACATTCCCCTCCCATACACAACAACACAACAACAAGCTCCATTCAGCACATCCCAGACTGGGAGACAGAAGGAATGGCTGTTTGCAGACAACAGAGGAGGTTTTAGGGAAGCCTTTTGGTCCATGTCACTAAAGCTTAAAGTAATTTACTCAAAAAATGCTCCTCTTCAGCAAGAGTGGATGTTCAATTCAAACTTCTTTCAACAGGAGCATGGCTGAGGGGAAAAAGAGAGGAGGAGAAAAGGAGGAGTTGATGACAGTTTCGTGACAAACAGCCTCCATTAAAACTTCATTATGCAATGGACGTGATGTACCATGAAGGGTCTTGTGATGTGGTCTATCAAAAAAAAAAAAAGCAAAAGAAGGGTGGGTGGAGTTGGGAAGACAGGAATGAGCAACAGGCGGAGAAAGTTGGGAAGAAGTTGTCTTGTCATCTCGTCTCTATCACTGCGCTGCATCGCGACAGGAAATATCTGTGTAAGCGAAGGGCGAGTGAAGAGGCTGAAGTGCTGCTATCGCCTCTGAAGCTGCAGGGTGACACCAAACAGAGAGACAGGGGAGGGCTTTACTGCTTCCCGCCGTCACCTCCATTTTATGGCAGTTCGTCTCTTTTTGTTTGGGGGGGGCCCATCCACCAGTAGAAAAAGAAACACTCTCAAAGCAAATACAAAGGTAACCGAAGAAACTCTGATAACTCTGATAAGCAACTTAAATTAGTTCAGCACAGAAAAGGGCTCCATCTATTTGATGCAACGTTAAATTTAATTTTCTAATGTTGGAAGTTAAATCCATAATTATTACTGAATCTCTGTGTTTCCATTTGAATACACAGGAAACACAGCAGTTCTGATTGGATGCATGTTTCTTTGCATGGCTCAACTCAACTTAATAATCCTGCTCTAGATGTTTGAACAAAGCAGTCAGTTAAGCTTGGATGCTGCCACAAGTTCGATGCTTTTTGGTATAAAATCTTGTGAGAACCGCAGCAATATTCTGTTTCTTAGGTCTACCTATTTCTCCCTCTTTCATGCGAACACAGCCAGAATTGTCCAGTGTGGGTTGTCCACTTGCTCCTAAGACACTGACCTAAAGAGTTAAACATTTCCTCTGCAGCAGATGAGAAAGTTTGACAGATCTTCACAGAAAGTGAATAAAGTCACTGTTCCTCTGTGGCTCTGAGTATAACTTCCTCACTGTTGAGAAGTCTAAAGTCATTTCCTTTTTTCTATGACATGACAAAGCACACACACACACGCACACACTTTTCTACTGCCATATACTTGTACTGAAGCCATGATATCTGAGGTTTCTAGAACAGGTATTATTATCCTCTCAGACTGACAGACCCCACTATTTAAACCACATATACACAGCAGACTGGGGCCTATTTAAAGGCCATATCCTACCAAGCTAACTTAATTAGCTGCCCCGCTGTCACAGTCAGCATGTGCAGATGATAAATATGCTGCTGTGGTTTGAAGTGCTCACACATCCTCTGAAAATCAAAGCTGCGTGGTTTCCTGATCACAAACAGGGAAGAAGTAAAATCTGACCGCAAGTTTCTGTTGAAAGGAAGGGATTCAAATTTCGCAGCATGCTGGGAGAATAAATGTGCTTAATCTCCGGTATCACACAGACCTCTATGCACGGATGACACTGCTGCACACTCAGCTTTTGAAATCTGCAAAACAACAACATGAAGCCGTGTCGTTAAATTCATTCCAGAGTCCACTCTGATCCGACAAAGCTGTTATCTGCACATCCTACTGGAACCATGCCAACCATCATGGCTGTTTCCAGTTTGCCATTAACAGGATGGGACATGTCGGGGCGGATGGCACCAGAAAAACAACTGTGCATGTCAAACGTTCTCTTTTTTCGCAGCCAGAGATTAAAGCTTTGGACTGATGTGAAGAAGAGGCTTCAACTATCTGGTTTTCATGCACTTTAAAACATCCTGTGGATTTTTAAAATAACTCATTTCTTTGTTTTACCCTAAAACATTAATAGGCACTTCAGAAATGTAATTAGGTTTACATGTGTTCTAAATATTAACACGGTAATATCTGGTAATAACTGCTGAAATACAATAACCCTACAATTTTTTTGTTAGCTAACTAAACTTTTATAGTTTAGGAAATTATTGCTCAGCAATAACTTATATAATTCTCAAGCTCTGGTAATATTACAACCGTAAATCTGAAAACAGATGGGACACTCTAGATTATGCAAATCAAAATGACTCTTAGACTCACTTTAAATGAAATACCTCATGTTTTGTCTCTTTCCAGGTACATTTTCATACATGTATGCATATAAATGAATGTGTTTGTGTCAACAAATGTGTGAGAGAATCATTTAAATGTTCAAAACAATGTTCCTTAAAGAAAGGCAGTTCTCATCTACAGTGCACAAAATCATTGAATGTTCCAAGTAAACTGGAGAAATTTTAATGCATAAAAGGTCAAAAGCGTGAAGCCTGATTTATACCTTTGTCAAGGCTACACTGTCGCTACATCGTAGGTGTGAATGCTATAGCGTAGGCTATGTTGTAGCCTGATGTGCACTTCTCTCCATAAGTAACTACCACAGGAAAAACGATAGGTAGATTTGTTCTTCTTCGTTATCGAATCTCCCTGTTTTCAACTCGGGTAGAACAATAGTTTGTAAAAATGTGTGTAAAAATGACAAATGTTGAACATTTATCAGCTCCAACTCACGTGAAATATATTTCATTTGCTCCACTGCCACGTCTGAGTCACATATAAGAAGAAAGGAAGAGGGAACTCAGCACTGCGAGCTACAGCGCTGCAGAAACTGAACCCAGCAACGCAGAAGTATAAACGCTACGTGTGTAGCTTTGATGCAGAAGTATAAATAAGTCTTTAGCCTAAGATGAGCAACCATGATATCTGGTTCCTCAAATGTCTCGTCATTCATCAACTCCCGACAAGAATATAAGGGGTCAACTTGAACAGAGGTGGTGTCAGCAAGGCTTGGAAACATCTGGGATGGTCCATCATACAGTGACAACACCTATAATGGTCAAACGAATCAGAAAGCTGGAGTGTGTGGTGGTATGGTGCTGTGTTGATGCTCTTGGCCAAGACGAAAAAGAAGAAGGTGGTACAGTTACCCAACTGACTTTGTCCTCAATGGAGAATGTGCGGAGGACTTTCAGGGGGCAGCGTCAACTGACAACATCTCTGTTGCAGAGGTTTGATCTGCAAAATGTTTTCATGTAGCTGAAATCAGTGAAAGATCTCAATTACATCAGCACACTTTTAAAACATCAAGCAAATCTGAGTCAAATCTGCTTAATGGGCCACAGAGTCATTTGATACATAATTTAATGGAGCAGCAAGCAGGGATCAATACAATTTGCTAAAGCTGACGCAAGCAGTAAACACGATCTAAACAGTGTTCACACGCAGCCATTTCCAGAAGAGTCGGTTCTGTCATACGTGGTGACAGCAGCCATATGAGGAGTGCAGAAGCTTTGCCCTTTAGGGAGGACAGATAGGCAATTAGCCTGGTTGCGGCGCTGTGGATGTCAGCAGGCGGTGTTATGCCGACACTCTCTGGGTCTGGAGCCCCCCCACTACTCCTACACGAACCAGCATGCAGCGTTTCCTAAAAGCTCTGATCCAAATATGAACACACAAAGGCCACGTCTACAGATGGATCCTAAGCTGGTGTGCAGAAACCAAAACATGCCCTCCCATGAATCTCCTGGTGCAGTATTGGACTGAGGGCTGCCTCTTCTCTAATTCACTTGCCAATGAGAACAGAAAGAGTGAGAAAGAAGCAGAGACGGAAGTATCAGAGTGGTTGAATAATGCAGTGAGACACTGAGCTGTGAATGGTGCTGACCAGGTGCAGGCTGCAGCACAGCAGAGTTTTGCTTTAGGTTTATTAGAAAGACAAACTGCTCTCCTCCTCCTCCCCATCTTCCTAAGATAAGTGCTGCTGCAGAGGAAATCTGTAGTCAGTGGGCGCTTACACACTGACATTCTGTAAAATTTAAGGTAAAGGTTTTCCTCCAATTTTACCTCAGTGGCTTTTACATACTGACCCAATCAAGGAAGAAAAATACCACAAAGCTTCACACCTTTTTCACCATCTCGTGAGGAGGCCGCCTGCATTTATTGAACAACAGACAGAAAAATGTACATAACAGAAAGTTTCATTTTCATAACAACAAAATAAAGCCTGAAATTTGTATAATTTTAACTATACATAGTCAATTACATCCACAACAGATGGAGATGCAGAAGGTGGAAAAAACTGCACATAAGCAGTAATTAAAAATTAATGTAAAGGTTTTCAAGCCACTTTAATGGTTCACTAAAATTGTATCTTAATGCAGAATGTGGTCAATTTTCCACAATATTAGTTTGGGAGCTCACACAGTGGGGAAGCATTTCATTACAACAGGAAACAGGTGGTACTCAGGATTCCCTTATTGTAACATCTATCTTAATCGATGGGCATTTTGAATATTTCAGCTTCAGATTGCATTTTTAAAAATGTCAGTGAGTTAAATAAATTGACTTGATATGCTAAAGACGCCCATGCAGCAACTCAGGCTAAACCAGTCAAAATTTACGTAAGGTTAATGAGATGCATGTGGTTATCTGCACCTTTACACCTCTTCATACAGGGAGGGGGTACCTGAGCAGGGTTTATGCTAATTAATGAGCTGCAGGAGTGCAACCTGTGATCACATGCATTCTTGTGAATAAATCAGAGTTTTATGTAGCGTTATGGCATTCCTTCGTAGTGGCATGTGACCTAAAAATACAGCATCAGAAAAATGTTTTTTTTTTGTTTTTTCTCTATTCTGAAGAGGCTACATGCAAGAACATCAATATAAGTAAAGGATATCATTGAGCCAGTTTTTGTTTTCATCTTCTTACTCATAAATGTGAACATTAACAATAATTATAGGTAGGCCTACTGGTAAACATCATTCTCCCTCTATTAGCTGATTCTTTCAAAGAACAATGGTCAACTGCATATTAAACCACTTCCTGAATATTAAACATTATTTTTCTTTTAAAGTCACTATAAATAAATTGGATTTTTTTTAACTGTGCGGGCAGGTTAGATAAAGTGCCATAGCTGTACATTTAAAAATAAAGATGGATGTATGCAGTGATAAGTGAACAGTAAGACCATCAGATGTGCAAATCTCTGTTGGAACACAGGCTGCTGAACTTGGGTAGTGTGTGTGTGTGTGTGTGTGTGTGTGTGTGTGTGTGTGAGACTGTGATTGGCTGCTGTGCCACAATGAGTTTACAGATATGGAAGGAAATTATATTTCTAAAAGATAAATGAAAACTGACTTCCACAGCTTGCTTTTTCCATCATGATATCACAGTATTTTCAGCCATGAGAATGCCGTTCCAGTGGCAAATATCCTGCTGATGCGAAGTACACGTGCGCTACAAATGTGTGGCAAGTTCCCACCTAATTCCTCACATACATTTCATAACCTCCCTGGTATTCGCTCCAGCGTTTCACAGTTCACTTGTGTGAGAGGGACACAACTATGCTACTGGAATCATTAAGACCATTCATCATCCACCCATCATCAGTACCAATCCACACTGATGCGAAGGAAGAGACATACCCCGAAAAGGCAAGAGGTTTGCAGATTAATTGATATTAATGAGAAATATAATTTCTTATGTCATTATCTACAGGAAAAAGTCACGACCATCTCGAAGCAGAGACAGGTAATTTCCTATATGAACAGGCAACTGAATGGTTTGGAGGGTTCCAGTCGATATTCAGAGTGCTTTGAAAGCTCTCCAAGCTTACCAGCTCACGTTTCACTGATTCCATGCAAATAATTCCAAAATTACACTTAGACATGGACGCAGGAGGCGCATTCCTACATATTTAGGTAAGGAACAGTCCTGCTGGTGTGAACAGAGCAAACAGCATTGACTGAGGGCTTTTGTTGAGGCGACTGCAGCAGCGTATTGTGGCTTTGTGATAACGATAACCGCTTATCTCCAGTGTCACAGTAAGTCATGGCCAAAGACCGTTAAGAGACAAGACTGCACTGAGGAGTTATGCGCATCGTCACTGACATGTGATTTTCATCACAGGCACACCCGTTCAGGAGTATACCAGCACATTCTGAGTCCATGCTCAGATTCTGTCCAAATCTTTAAACCTCAGAGACAAATATTACTCACGTTACAGAACATTTCATGACACATTCTTGTCTCCATTGTCGTAAGTCATGATTTCATATAAACTGACAACATCTCATTACTTTGTGATGTTAAGGCTGGTTTGTGTGAGGTAGTCAAAGTACCCAAGGAGGAAACCATGTATGTTATGGAAATTAGACGATTTATAACTTCAATCTCATCTGCAAGACGTATTAGCAAAGTTTTTCAGCAGTTTGTCTTTGTTAAATTCCTTCTTTGTCATCATGCGAGCATCGGGGTGGACAGTAGTTAGAGCAGCAGCACAGTGCAGCTTTGTTTTACTCTGCTGATGTATAAAGTGACGCCGCTGCTCCATAATGCACTACAATGTGATCTGAGCTGCCAAGTGCAGTTTTGCGAGTTGTATTGCACCATCTTTCGCTTGAAGGATTCAGCCACCATTAAAAAACAACGTGATTTTCCCGCATTGATCTGACAAAATGACTGCTGGGTGGGGGGGGGAACAAAAGAGCAAAACATTGATCAAACAGCCCTCTGCAAACAAGCCTTAGAGCACACCAAAAATGCACGAAAAATAAAGAACCACAGGAAAATTACATTGTGGCATTTCTTTTGAAGATCAGAAAAGAAATTCCTAATCACTCGAGGCAAAAAAATAATGGTCAGGAGGATGACTTATTTTCTTGTATTTTTTTAAATTTTTTTACTTTCCTTGTTTTGTTTTTAAATTTTTTTTCTTGTTTTATTTTCTTGTATTTTCTAGGGAAAAACTAACGCAGACTGGCTCAGCTCTGATTTAGATACTGATTTGCTTGTCTACCAGTAGAAAAACTAACAAAAATAAAATAAAGGTTTACAAAGAAACTACACAGTCTCACAACAAGCTGGCATTCTGCACTCTAACAGAATGAGTGCGTTTCCAGCACCAAAAGTGTGCGCTGCGTCCCTCCACATATGGGCAAACGCAAGTATGAAGCGGGGAATTCACCGGCTCACAAACATATTGAGGGATTAAGCATCTCATTAACTCTGTTTTAATGAATCAACAAGGGAATAGCACAAATAATCCTTGCCACAAAGCTCCTCAGAGGGTGATGCTGTTCTATATAACTTTATTATATTCATTGTTTTGTTTTTGAATGTGGCGGATATCACTCAGTTTAGGAAAGCGATTTAACAAGCTAAAAGAACAAAGTGCCACAGTTAAAGGACTACATTTTTCCTCTTTGTTCGTGACATAAAGTAACTCCTGATGCTGAATTTAAGCAACCTGCTGCGTCTGCACTGCAAAGCTAGGAGCGAACTCACTAAAAAGCCAGCTTTTCTCTCAGAAATCATTTTACTCGGCATCAGAGCTCAGCAACATCTGCTTCCTCTGTGCAGCGAGTCGTGAGTGCAGCACCTTCACGGCTCTGCGGTGAGCAGGTGATGTCATGCATGCGTTCGTCTCATATCTGTTGGATGCCTGCATTATTTCAGGCTGACAGGAGAACTCTGGTAAACTCCTCTTCAGGGCAGATGGATGGAGATAAAAGACAAAAGCCAAATGGAGAGTGAGAGTCGTTCCAAATATCCCTATAACAAATTTGTTGGCTTTCAATACCAGCCTGCATTGCTCTGGGCTTAACAAAATGAACACTAAATAGAAAGCCCCTAAACAATCAGACGAAGAACTTCATATTTAATAAAAGGTAGCAATGGCACTGAGTGTATTTCCGCTAAAAATAACTCATTTGTTATTTTCCTGAACCTTTAAGACACTTAGAGAAACTGATCAAACTTGATGATGAATGTTATTTTGTCCTCTGGCCAAAAATGGCCCTCCATCTGTCATTTCACAACACTGATTCAGGAGCCCAAGCTGCAGAGCTTCATTTTGTATTTTAAGCTACTTTTTTGAAAACATAATAATGAGATTATACTTCATTTATGGGTAGCACATCTGTATCTGTTGATGCAAAGGTGAAGGACTTCTAGAGTTTTTTTTCCACTGTAGACACAGCAGGTGTGCCCATGCAGACGCTGAATGATCGTTAGATAACTTAAGTGGAAGACCAAGGGGGAACGGGGGAAGTGTGGAAAATAATGCATTGTAGAGACGAACAAATGAGACATGCATTTTCAAGTATTTGGAAATTAAGATGGAAACTGCACCTTCTTTGATGCACAAAAAAAAAAGATGGTCAACTGAGTCGGTTTTGGGCTTTTTTGAAAATCTGTCAATGTATTTAACTCCTAAAGGGCACTTTGTGGTTCTGTGGTAATTTCATGCCATAGCTCAGGACCCTATGACACACTCTTGCATCCAAGTCCTTAGAAATGTAAGTATGACCCTGTTCATCAGAAGTGGACAACGCTAATGCAATATCTGAACGCGAGCCAAGATGGATTCATGTCCCATCACTTGGGACACATTTAAAGGCACACATAAAAACTCAAACCACCAACTACTGTGTGGTGGTATAATTAATGATGCAAACAGAACACAGCACACATTTAAATTTTAGATATGGAGAAGCTGTAATTTATATGAACACTGCACAATTGTGATGCAGAAGACTAAATCCACTGAACATGTGTGCTGCATGTTTCATGTGATGTGCTCACCAACTCTCTTCTGCTAAAAATACACGGCTAAATTACTTTTGTACAAGAGCGTCAGCAAAGAGCAGATGAGTCACACATATATACCTCCCAGCACGGCATTGTTTACCCACTCCCAACCAGGTAATCGAAACATGGCTGAAACACAGTTTGTATGAAATTTAATTAAATTAGGGGGAAACCCATCACTTCAAATTTACAATAAACAACTAGACGGCTGGATCAGACAATCTTATTTTCAGGACTAAATTCCTCGACATAAAGAAGCAGATTCTTTTTGCGTTTGTTTTGGATCAAACAGCAGTACGACCAGGCCTGTCCAGATGCTTGACACTGTCCTCACGTGTCAGCTACTACAGGTACTATCTGTAAAACTGTGTGCACCACCACACACACACGATCCAGTATCATGCAGAGTCCAGCAATTTACAAAATGAAAGCTGTTATAAAAGCCAGATGGCAGAGATTTTCCCTACCTGAAAAAAAAAAAGAAAGAAAAAGGAATTATAATGAGCTTATATAGGAAGGAGGCAATCTACACAGGTCTGTAACAGAGAGCACTTCAGCGTTGGGATTTGGGACTGGAGGTAATGATCTGCTTCATGAAACCAACAGACTGGCCCTGTGTTTTCCAACACACAAGAACATTTTCTGAAAAATCAGCCTGTATGAAAGTCAAAAACTGAAAATCAATTTTCACAGAGACAGTCAAGCCAGATTAGCGCACCCAGAACTAGAAATATGACTACATGAAATCCAAGGACTGAGAAAATATCATCATAGATTATCATCAGTGCTCCAATTATCACACGTTTCAGGACAAAAACCTGCCTGTCATCTCCTCATTAGATTTATGCAAATTCCCCCTGTGGAAAAAGAGATGCTCCGTTTTTATTTAAAGATCATTGAAGCAAGAATTCAGCAAGCTGATGCTTTCTTGCCCCTGCAGTGGCGATGAACTTGGGTAAACTCGAGGCTGCAACAATATAAACATCTTTTCTGGTGATGGTAGATATCAGGGAACACATAAAGAGTGATCCAATCAGGAGACAAGACAAGGGGTTAAGGGTCACAGAGATTCTATTACCCCGAGCAGAACACTTCATTATTCATTGCAACACCAGAGAAATGCATTTGCAAGACAGACAAGACACACACATACACACACACACACGTGTATACTAATGTCCCAAAACAACAAAGCTATTACAGGGAAAGCTCCAGGGCAATGTCGCTTCCAGTCTGACAAATGACACATGACACAGCAAAAAGTTTAACCTTATCCACAATGACACTTACTACAACACCATTAACTTCTACAGCGTCAAAAACTTGCAGCACATGTTGATTTGAAAACTTTGTATCTTCCAGCACAGATCGGTTTCTGCTACCCTGAGCCTGCATTTCACAGCTAAAAGGAATGGAAATTGAACCAACACTTATATGGTAATGCAGAACTAAATACTTGGGAGTGTTACTTAGTAAAAAGAAAGCAACACTGTCATTTTAAGAGTTAATAAATGAGCACTTTCAAAATTTAAGAGCTTGGTAGTCTACATGAAAACAGTGCATTGTTATGGACAAAGATGTCCTGGGGTCTCATTTACTAAACATTGCGTAGGATCTATACTAAAAGTGTGCGTATGGCCAAAAGCCAAAAATGGCGTA
>JBAMYA010044301.1:0-12590 GCA_037176975.1 Arrhamphus sclerolepis
TATACATGAATACCCATACCATCATTTTGGAAGGGCCTTTTAGTGTGGGCCAATGTGATAATAATTGCTGGTGGCAGTTTTTATTATTTTAAATCTTCTATCAAGCTTGATTACTCAGCCTGGCTTTTATTTACACATGGTAGCATTCCACTTTGTAGTTTCATTTTTACTAAAAGCAGACAGCTACCATCCCAGCATGCACAACTATGTCAGCCTCATGGGACATGGAATTAGTCCTCATGGGCTTAGAGACATAACATGCTTAATATTATAAGATCCATACAGATCAAGAAGGAAACCAATCAACCAATCAACCAATAATTGTTTGTTATCATGCCTGTAAAATTCATCTCCAACAGTGATGTGGACTTGGGTGGAATATAGAAAAGCCTTCAAGGGCTTCAGCTTTTACAGTGTCCTTGTTCAGAATGAAAAGAACATTATCATATAAAATAAAAACAGTTCAGATAAAATTACTTGTTTTTTTTATGCAAGTAAAAGAAGAAAAATAATAATAAAGTCTGCATTTTACAGTCAACTTTTCTCAAAAATGAAGTACCCTGGCTCAAGATGTGATATAACACCTCACATTTCTTCTTACAACATCTCATCTGGCAAGCAGCAAAATTGATAGTTTGATGATCACTTGACCTCTCAGACACCCTTATCCACGTGCCATGCTCCTTGAGGATTGTTAAAGAGATGCTGAGTCAGGCAGCCACTGGAGGTGACAAATGTTTCTCCACTGATGTTGCACAGATGATTTACAAGCCCAGCTAAGTGGAGAGGTCTGCCAGCCAGAGACTGAATGAGAGGGAGTGAGCGAGTGTGTTTGTCTTAAAGAAGACTTGGTTCCAATGCAGTGGAGAGTAGTTGTCTGTAAACCAGAAGACATATAAAGCCTTTTTGTTTCACAAGCTGATACAATTCCTTAAAGTCTTGAAATGAAATAAAATGTTTGTGTCAAAATACCACATGCTTGCAGTTCATAGTTTTGAGATTAGCATGCAGCTCAGTGCTTCCATGCAAATGCAAACCTGGACACAAAATACACTCAATAACTGCTGAAGTGCATTGTACCACAAGAGATAACATCAACACACTAAACAAATGGAAATATACTTGTCTGGTGGTTTTATTCTCAGATACATTTATCTTGCTCTTTTAGGCCAGTTTAAAGTATGTTATAAGTCATAAATTTAACTGGCCCAGGTTGATAAAAACTAAGCATCATGAACAGGAATGCTGAAGTGAGATAACAGCCAGCCTATGGATAGTACACTGGTCAAAAATAACTTTGGTCAAATATGAGTTTATAAATATAAACTTTGCTGTTTCTTTTTCTGAGGTTTAAGAGGCAAACATTAACACATTATTTCCATATCCTTCTGTGTGCAGGTGAAATCATTCATAAATCACTTAATTTCTATGGAAATCCCCGTGATCTCTGACATATTTGCACTATAAAACCAGTGATAGTTGACAAGCTATTTCTTTGGAAAAAAACAAACAGCTTTCATCAAAGTTTTTACTATGTTGTGCAGTGTTTTTCTGCCCTGGTAGATGTTTTCCTAGTTCAAGATATCAGACTAAAATTAATAGGTTATTGAGAGACTTGAAAAACCTTGATGACAAGCTGATGGCGACTGATTCATTGCATCATGTGAAACACGTAAAAGAACATGGTCACTGGGTGTGGGGAAAAAGGATTGGAGAAAACTCTTGCAGTACAAGTGTATAGGCCACAGGAGTACCGAATCACTAGATGCAGTTCATTACAAAGATGCAGCACATCCAGCAGATTTGTTCACCAAATTGTTCAGCATGTCAACTGAGCTCTGACTGCAAATCAGACTCACTGAACTAAAACATGGTTGAACAGTTTGTGATTCAGCTCATGATTCCTGACTTCTAGCAGTGGTTTTGTTTAAATAAACACACCAGAATCTTGATATTTTTGAAGCTTCCACACTTAATGCTGGAGATAAATGCTGGTTTTAAATAATTTATTTTTAATAGAATTATTTTTAAAAATCGGATCTACAGTTTCACTTGGACTCGTTGAGCCTGATTCTGCCACTTTAAGTCACTTGTCTTGTCTTCACCTTAACACTCTGTTATCCCTCCCTAGCGTCATATTTGGTGTGTTAAAAGCAATTCTGGAAAACAAAAAATATACATTAATTGTTATTTTCTGTCATAAGGTTACAATTGATGTTAAAATTACAACGCTCAAGATTTTGGTGAAAAAATGAAGTGAGACAATGTTTTCATCAACATGTGTCTGAATGCAATTGTCAATATATGAACATGAACTTCAACAATCAATGACTCACTTTTATCTCATGAAACACAAACAAACAACGGAGGTATAATCTAATGCAGCGAGATGTGGTGTTTGGGGGAAAAAGACATGCATGCCTGATTACAAAACACAAGCATCTGAAAATTTGGCAGTATATCACAGATGCACATTTTACACCTTTCTGCATGTGGTTTGTCTCTTTGTGTCCTTTCATGGGTCACACGTCTCACAGCACTTCCCCTTGCCAGTGACTGCAGTCTGGAAAAATGAAAAGGCTATTACTTTATGATTTTTTTTCTTCTTCCAAAAACTACTTTTTTTTTCAGAAACCTGAGGTTGCAGTTGTGTGAAGGATGCAGGTTGGACAGCTGGAGTCATTCTTTTCACTGTGGTCCTGGGCACATGGTGTCTCCTTTGGATGAACAGTCTCACCAGTGTCTTGCTTCGCTCTTCAAGGAAAAGTGATCTTCTTTGGAGCTCCCTTTGCGTCGAGTTGACTGCTATCCAGATTGCCAATGCACTTTAGGCTGAGATATTAAGCAGGTTGTAAAAGATAACAAGTGGCTACTGTGGGCTTCTTTGACAGCTGTAGCAGGCCAGATGCTTCTATAGGTTGTCTACTCCTCCTTTGGAGAAACTGTAGTCAAGTATGACCACTGACTTACAGTCCTCCTGGCTTACTCCTCCATCCCTGTGCAGAGTGGGCGTCTGTGCGTGTTTGGTGGCATGTTTCTATTCATCTGAGTATACGTGTCACTGACCTGACAACCATATGAAGGATATAAATATATTTGGTTGTTACAACCCAGCTTGCTCAGGAAAAAAGGAAAGTAACATCAATAAACCAGATGGAATGATTAAAAGAAAAAGCTTTTTATTGTTTAGTGCTTAACCAAGGAGAACAACTAAAAGTAAAGTTTGAGAATGGTAGACAGGAAAATTAACAAAATTACAACATATAGCCCATACGGTAATAGGTTGGGAATAAGTAAATAACCAAAACAATCCAATTAACAAGCTCGAGAGAATCAACACAATTACAGAAGTCTAATGAAGTCTAGTGCTGACAAGGTTTTTCAAAATTACAAAAAAGGATCTGAACAGTTTAACAAAGTGGCAATCTCAGAGGACTGGAGAGGCAGGGTTAAGGCCAACAGTACTGTTTTCTGATTTGTGAAATAATGTGAGATAATTTTTCCTCATTTCTTTTACTATCAGACCACCTTAGACCAGGTCCTAATATAAAATCAGAAGACCTGGACTCCCCAAACCTGGATAAGATTATGCCTTGGACAGTAAGGAATCTTATCAATACTTATATCACACACATCACCCAAAGTAGGAAGATTTTCATTCATCTCAGCTCCTGTAAAGCTGCAATAATAACTGTAGGATTACAAAATGAAAATTCCTTTGGAGGAAAGAGATTCAGAGGAGGAGGAAAGTTTGGCATTCAGGGTTAACAACTGACTCATTGAAAGTATTTGAATCAAAACAATGCTTTTAGAAGATTACTTTACGTTTATAAATAACAGACATTATGTCATATTTATGGAGACTAAAGCTAGTTTGAAAGTTAAAGATCAAGTCAATAAATTTCTTTGTGGAACTTTAAGACATGTTTTGTCATTATTATTATTATTGTTATTATTATTGTGATTATTATTATTATTATTGTTATTATTATTGTTGTTGCTGTTGTTGTTGTTGTTCTGTGAAAGAAAGTTAAGTTCACCTATAAAAGAAAAAATATATATAAATAATGAGTTGACTGAGATGGCCTGACTGTCTGTTTCACAAATCAGAAACTAACATTTTCCTTACTCTCTAAGGCTATATACTATATATCTATATATATATATAGATATAGATATATATAATAATTTGTAAAATTGATCTGTTTTGCATTTTCACAAATCAGAAAAAGGTTTCACAAATCAGAACCTTTGTTTGATACATTCCCTACTATCCAAGACATAGTTTAATCCAGGTTTGAGCAATTTATGTGTTGTGGTTTTTGATCTGGGCCTGTTATAAAACGGTCTTATTGCGCTAAAATTTAGTGGAATAGCCCTTTAATCTTCTGGTGAATTGTAAAGCTGTGAATCGGAAGCTAACTTCAGTGTTGTCAAAAAGCGCTTCATGTGGCTCTGCCAGCCTCGGAAGAGAGAATATAACAAGAGCACAATTTTGAAAAGAGAGAACTATAATCCAAAATGAGCACTCGATTAAGTAAACTGAGAATGTTTTTTTTTTAAAAAACAAGCTCACGATTTAGGAAAATGAATGTATGACCTAATAAAATGAGGGAACATTTTACTTGCACAATTTAGTAAAACGAGAGAACGTTTTCACAATTCAAGCACACGTTTTGTGATTCACCATGAAATATTTCTGAGGGATTCTGTATGAGAGCCATACCCTTTGTGAAGATGTAAGAGCTGATAATATGATATAATATCAGAGGTGGGGGTGCACCTTCCACAGGTCAATTTGACATACCCTGCAAGTATGAAGAGCTCACTGAATTACATGTGTCAAAGAAATAATTTACCAGGACACATTATCTAAATTATTTACTTCTTTGTTGTAACAATGCTTCTTGGCAATAAATCATGTACTTTTGTAAAAACCGTTTTAACCTTTTAAATGGTGGCAGATTTGAAAGGAACATGCATTTGTGGGATGAGCAGCAGAACGGAGCATGTGGGCTGCACCCATGAAAATTTTTCCAAATATTCTTTACCAATGCAAGATTTTTTTTTTTTTCTCCTGTTGACTTTTATTTGTTCTTTGAAGTTTGAAGAAAGAAGACACATTGTGAATTTAACAATTTAAGTTAATTTATTTAACAAAAAGGAGCCTCAGTCGCATGTGGAAGAACCATAAACAGCCACAACAGCCTGATACTTCTCTCTTATGCTGGTCACACACTGCTGTGGAATGACATCCCATTTTAACCCACATTTGTGGTCAGTCAATGTGCTTGTATTGGTCACTCTGGCATGTAATGCCCAAGCTGATGCCACAAGTTCACTGGGGTTGAGGTCAGGACTGCTGGCAGGTCATTTGATCCTCTACACTCCTAAATTCTGGAGGTAGTTGCTGATAAACCCTGCTCTGTGGAGGCGAGTGTTGTCTTCTTGGAAAATATAGTTTGATCCAAGACATATGGGATTGCCACTGTTTGCAGAATTTTAACTCAATATATCTCTCTGCACTGAGATAGCCTCCGATGATGACAGGCCTTGTTTATCTAGTGAGGGAGACTCTACCCCATAACATCACATCGGTGCAGCCATCACCACAGGGTTCTCTGTGTCTTCTCCACACTTTGACTCTACGATCGTAGTGCCATAGGCAGAATCTGGGCTTATTATGGAATATAATGTTCTTTCACATGCGCAGGGCAATCTGGTAGCCATCAATCAGGCACCTCCTGAGGGTACCAGGAGTTCAGAACAACAGCAAAAAAAAGTAAAAAAAAAAAAGAGAGAGAAACTTTTTTGCATTGTCAGAGAAGTTTTGCCAAATCTTGAAATGAACTGGCTTTGTCAACAGTTAAGATTTATTCCCAAAAAACATTGTTTGTACGTAATTTATTTTGACACTTCGGCACCCTTAATAAAAGAAACAGTGTTGATGTCTCTTCAGATATTGTTATATGGTCACACAGAGTAAAAGTGATATATATTTTTTTCATTATATTACCTTTAAAACTAAGCTCATGCCATCTTTGTGACAGCTCTTTTAGATAAAATTAAAATCGGACAAGCTGTTAACTTTACATAAGTCAGAAGATCCCTTAGTGGATGCTGATCTTACAGGATGTGTAAGTAGCAAAATAATTGGATTATGGATCAAACAAAAATGTACAAAAGCACAATGAAAGATATTCACTTTGTTTTCTAAAATAGAAGAAAAGTTATTTTTAATAATGGGTAAAAATAAGCAGTAGAAGCAGAACTTTGCAGCAATGCACATATTAAACTCAGTAATTTCATGAAACATGAGTCATAGCGATGCATACACTTCTTTAGTGTTTTGGCCTTAGTAGCAATATACCAAATTATTTAGACAAAAATTAAACCTTTGTTATTGGGTAGCCTATAACAGACCTGCAAACAAATATTGTTAAATGTTGTTAAAATATGTTTTAACATGAAGGGTTAAACTGTTAGATCAGTTACAGTTCAGTCAGAATCAAACTGCTCCATCTGTTAAATACTTCCCCACCTGTTAAACAGCTTACAGGAAAAAAAAAGAAAAAAGTCAGACTGTTTTGTCAAGATCCCACAAAACATGTGAAGCTCCAAATGAAGCATTTTAAAAAAAAAATATTATTCATATTTCAATATGGAATGAATGTAACATGAATATTACTGATATGGTTTAACAGTATTTATAGAGACTTGTGTATGACGACAGGACAAAAAACAAAGAAGAAAAGATAAACACACACACAAAGAGTAAGGAGGTGGCCACGAGCTTTCCAGTAGCTGCCCTATGCTAACAAATACCTGCCTCTGTCTTCTCTAAACCGAATTTAATATGAATGAAGAGCATTTTCTCAAGTTTAAAAGAGAGTATCTTTGACCTAATGTGTGAATATATGGGGTTTGTCATCCTTCCACTGTGACCTAGTTAGACCTAACTGGTCAGATGCAACACCAAACAGCCCAGTTAAAGGGCAATCTCATTTCTGTCCGATCACTTTTTTTGACGGACACGGCATCGTGTATCCTGGGCCTAAGGCTCACTAACCTGGGCTTTAAGATGAACAGCAATTCTAAGCTGGACCATAAAATTGCCAACGTAATCAGGTTCAGCTTTTTTTTTTTCATCTAACGTAGTTGGCAAAAGTGAAGCCTCGTCTTTCAAGAGAACATTTTGAGTCAGTAATCTTGCATCTTGGCTGGATAACTGTAATGCACTTTATTTTGGAGCCAGCCGGTCTTCCCTTTCAGCAGCTGGTTCAAAACGCAGCTGCACGTCCTTAAGCTGGAGCATGTATGAGACACAACATAACACCCATTCTGGCTTCGTTTCACTGGCTGCCTGTGTGTTTTAGACTTCATTTAAAACTTATTTTATTTATTTGTATCCTTTAATGGTCTCCCTCCTCCTTACCTTTCAGAGATGCTCAGTCTCTAAGGTCAGCTGATCAGCTGCTCCTGGTTGCACCGAAATAAAAGCAGAAACTCAAAGGGGACCGAGCATTTTCAATTGCTGCCTCAAAAATGTTGAACAGTCTCCCTTTACATAATAGACAGGCCTGCTCTTTGTTCACTTTTAAGTCACATTTAAAACCTAATTAACTCACTGGCTTCTGAGACGTTGATTTGATTTGATTTGTTTTATTGTTTTTAACACAGGTGAAAACAGTCTATACCTCAGCATTAGCACTAGCTCAGGCTGCTTAACCACAACAATTTGAACCTCAAAAACAAAAGAAAAATAACTCACATATGTTACAAAGTGAAATGGCTATACAATGTAAACCTGCATAAATAAATCTCTATGAATACTTAAAAAGAAAGAGTAATATTTATCCTGTAAGATCACCAACTGTGTAAAATAAAACAAACCTGGCTGTGGCAGAGTGACTCTGAAGGTAGTGGGGTATCTGAAACCGAACCGGGCACCAACAATGTTCCGTAGAGTCTTCTTGAATGCAGCTCTTCTCCTCGCCAGCAATGAACTCCGCAAAGACAAGCAATAGTTGTTCTTTGAATAGGAGATGCCTCTTCTCATGAGCCAGGTGGAGAATCTGCTCTTAAACTGGGTGGTTGCCCTTGCTTCGGCTTAGATAGGGATAATTGGTGAGCTCCGTTAATCAGTGTTTTTTCATCGAGCTCTAACAGGTCTTTCAGGGGGCTGGATATAAACATGGTCGGAGCATTGCCCTTCTCACCTTCAGCAATTCCAAAATACCAGTTATCCTTACTCCTCCTTGAACCGCCACCTTATTGTGGTGGAGGGGTTTGAGTATCCGAATGATCCTAGGAGCTATGTTGTCTGGGGCTAAATGCCCATGGTAGGGTCTCCCAAGGCAAACAGTTCCTAGGTGATGGGTCAGACTAAGAGCAGTTCATAGACCTCCGATGAGAAAGGAAACAGCAAAGTCGAGTACGTCACCCGGATTAGCGTTACCAGGGCCTCACCCTGGAGCCAGGCCTGGGGTTGAGGCTCGAAGGCGAGCGCCTGGTGGCCAGGTCTCTCTAACCCGGCCGAGCTCAGCCCGAACGAGCGACGTGGGCGCCTCTTCAAGTGGGCTCACCAACTGCATGAAGGGCCATAGGGGGCTGGTGTGGGCTTGCTTATAGCTACCCAGCTCAGTGTGTGTTGGAATTCTCCTCGTGGAATGAGAGGGACGCTCTCTGCCTCTGCCTTCGGGTGGGGGGTAGGTCTCTCACTGTTGTTTCGGCTTACGGGCCATACAGCAGTGCTGAGTACCCAGCCTTGTTGGTGTCCCTGGAAGGAGTACTGGAAGATGCGCTGACCAGGGACTCCATAGTTCTGTTGGGGGACTTCAATGCCCATGTGGGCAATAACAGTGTGACCTGGAGGGGTGTGACTGGGTGGAACGGCCTCCCCGATCTGAACCCGAGTGGTGCTTTGTTGTTGAACTTCTGTACTAGCCACAGCTTGTCCATAACGAACACCATGTTCAAGCATAAGGGTGTCCATCAGTGCACGTGGCAATAGGACACCCTAGGCCGGAGGTCAATGATCGACTTTGTGGTTGTGTCATCTGGCCTCCGGCCAAATGTCTGGGACACTCGGGTGAAGAGAGGGGCTGAGCTGTTAACCGATCACCACCTGGTGGTGAGTTGGATCCGTGTCCCTCATGGCATTCTGTGGGAGGTGCTCCGGGAGTATGGGGTCGGCGGCCCTCTACTAAGGGCCGTGCGGTCCCTGTACACCCGGAACAGGAGCTTGGTTCGCATTGCCGGCAGTAAGTCAGACCTGTTCCCAGTGCATGTTGGACTCTGGCAGGGCTGCCCTCTGTCACCAGTTCTGTTCATTACTTTTTTGTGGACAGAATTTCTAGGTGCAGCCGGGGGCTGGAGGGGATCCGGTTCGGGAACAACTGGATTTCATCTCTGCTTTTTTTTTTTGATGTGGTCTTGCAGGCTCCTTCGAGCGTGTGAGTGTGTGAAGCGGCTGGGATGAGAATCAGCACCTCTAAGTCCGAGGCCATGGTTCTTGACCGGAAAAAGGTGGTTTCCCCCCTCCGGATCAGTGGAGAGTCCCTGCCTCCGGTGGAGGAATTTAGGGTAATTTTGGGTCATGAACACGATCCTGGATACAAGCGGCTGAGATGAGCTTCCTCCACAGGGTGGTGGGGCGCTCCCTTAGAGATAGGGTGAGGCTCTGTCACCCGGGAGGAGCTCGGAGTTGAGCCGCTGCTCCTCCACTTTGAGAGGAGCCAGCTGAGGTGGCTCAGGCATCTATATTGGATGCCCCCTGGACGGCTCCCTCGGGAGGTGTTCCAGGCATGTCCCACCGAGAGGTGACCCAGAGAAAGACCCAGGACATGCTGGGGCGATTATGTCGCTCGGCTGGCCAGGGAACACCTTGGGAGCTAGAGGAGGTGTCTGGGGAGAGGGAAGTCTACTCAGGCTGCTGCCCCCGCGACCCAGTTACGGATAAGCGGAGGAAGATGGATGGATTGATGGATGGCAGTTATCCTTAAGTTGTTCCTCTTTGACCTATTTTCAAAGTCCTTGCATTTATTTTGCAGTACTTGAATCTTTCCTTTGAGAGTCATCACCATAACTTCCATTTCAGACACAGCATTGCTGGTTTTACTGGCAGAATCCTCTGCAGCAACAAGCCTTTCCTCATGGAAATTATGGTCTGTTGTATGACTCCCATTGTTGTTCTCAGTTCTTACTTAAAAGCGGCAATATCACACTGAAGTTCCTTACCTATTGGTTTCCAGATATCCACTTTGAAGGACTGCAATATTCTCACGGCGCATCGTTACTGTAACCGATTAGCTTGAATTTGTTGGCTAGCAGAGGCAGAAGTGGCTTGCTGCGTCTTGGTTGATTTGCTGCTTTTCCTTGTACTTGACTTTGAATGAGACTTAAAGAGTGAAGCTGTTGCTTCCAAATATTAAATAGACATCACAGAAATATTTATGAAGTGAGATAAAGGCTCATTGTTCTATTTTGGTCGTTATGCCACCTGTTGGGAGCTGCTCCATTTCACATCTGCATCATGCCAGCACAGCAGTGCCCCTTCTCCTTGATGAAGCTCTTCTTACAGAAATGACACCTCATGATAAGTTTATTTTAAAATGAGTTGGGGTGTTATTTAGGACAGAGATGAACAATGGAAGCATTGAGTTTTCAGTCAAGAGATAACATCTACCAATCCGAGTGGTGAGATTTGAGGATAAATCCAGGATGCTGCCAAAGATACAAACCATATATTTCAATCCTTCACATCCTTCATCCTTCCTGACACAGCTTTATTTTTCCATAAAAAGTTGTCTTTTAGCAACAAAGTATTAAAAATGAATTTCTTGAGAGATAATACATATACACACTTATAGATATACAGAGTATAGGAACAAAGAAAATCTTCACTTAAGGGGTAATTTAGGTTCACCTTTGCAAAAGTCTTTCCAAGTCTGAAATAATTTCTTTTCACCAACTGAAGACAAGCCTTTGATGCCACTTTCTTTTTTGCAATGATATGACAGGTCTTTTGAGTTAACTTTTTTAAATGAATCATACTGAAAGCTGACAGCCATCAAAATGCCACTGAACCTTGTGGGAATATCTCTGGGTCTGGAGGATTATTATTGTACCCTGACAAAGAAACAATTTCTTGATCATCTATGAGCAGTGAACAACAGAAGAAAGTTAAATATCTGCAGAGCAGTGTAGGAATGCTTCAACGCACCAGTAAACTGATTAGCAGAAAAGCAATAGAAATTCTTTTCCATTTCCTACAGCACAAATATTTCTAAAGCATTTGCACACTACATTGATCATTTTTGTTCACCTGGTTAATCATGTTTAGGATCATGTGGATGGAGTAAAGACTGTTTGCCAGTCCACAGTCACAGGGTTAAAACTGAGAGACACCCAAACATGCTCACTCATGCCTTTACATTGTAAGTTGCATACATGTACATTGCATTCATAAGTACATTTAATACATAAGTACATTGCATACATAAGTAAACTACTGGTCATATCTTTGGATTGTGGACAAAGACAGGAGCATTCACAGGAAACCTGATTGGACATAGGAAGAAAATGAAGACTTCACATAGAATGGCCACAGCAAATATTTAGACGATGTGGTGCTAATCTATGAATTCCTTCAACAACAGATGGACGGACTTAGATGAATTATTCTGAAATATTTTGTTGACATACCTCTCCTTCCTGCCTTTGTATAGTTTTCAGTATATTTCTGTCCATAACTGCATTTGATGAGATGATTAATCTCAGTCACCAGATTTACTGCACAATGTAGTATACTGTATCTGTGTAGACACCAGCATCCATTTGTATCCAGCTGAGATTTCAGTCTCCACCAAAAATTTAAGGATATGCAAGATCCTTCTGCAAACAAAAATTGTGCTTGTAATATTTGTGCATTCATTCATGCCACTGAAAACAAACAGAAAATAGAACTTTTTGAGAACAATAAAAGGGATGGATTTATAAAATATACTGCCCATTTAAAACAAGGTACAATAAGAAAGTTCTTGTTGGATCAAGCCCGTTTGAATCAAATTGAAAAAAACCTTCAATATATTAAGGAAAAAGTTCACAGAACAAGATACTGAAACACACTAAAGCTGAGGAGACTATATTAGAAACTTCTTTTAATTTCCCCATGATGTCACACAAGATTTTTCTCAAAATAAATTTTCTAAAATGTAATTTCATTCATTTATTAATTTTTTTCTTCATTATTCTGGCATTTTATCAAATAAAAATTTGAGCGCCTAGAGATGACTTGTTGTAAATAGGCGCTATATAAATAAATTGAATTGAATTAAAAATAACTTTGTAAAGTTGGAAATTTAGTAAGTTTTGTGTAATTTTATGTCAGGCAGTAAGAAAACTGTATATATGGGACTTAAAAAAAAGATTCTGGTACTATTAATATATATGCAGACACTTAGTACCTAGAAGAAGAAGATCAAGAAAAGAAAGTTGAGATGTAAAATAAAGTAAATACGATCAAAATAAATAAAGAGCCAAGAGACCTGAGCAGTTTATTAAAGTATGTTGTGTAAAGAACAGTTATC
>JBAMYA010044302.1:0-37662 GCA_037176975.1 Arrhamphus sclerolepis
CAGAGGAGCTCCAGAAACCTACATCACTGACATCATTGCGTCCATGTACACACTTCTTCGCCGGCGATCACTCCAGGTTGGGGGTCCGCCGGGTCAATACCTGGTTAAAAAAAAGTGCCTTTTTATACGTTGCATGTAAACATCTGGTTTCAAGTGTGCATCGGTTTTAAATGAGACAGTGTTTTCACAATGTGAAAATCATAGAGCTTTTATGAGCTATACTCAATAAAATAATATTTAATAAAATTAAACTGAATTTAAATTAGAAATTGAGAAGTATATAATAATAATAACAATAATAACAACAATCATCATCATCATAATAATGACTATAAACTACATGTAGTACTTATGTTTATGTTTTTTACGCTAAACATAAAACTAAATGCCTATTATTAGTTTATTTAAATTATAAACAATCATCCCAGCTCTGCCTCAGGAGAAGCTCTCCCAGCTAAGTGTGCCTGACTCCACCTGCAGGTGGATTACAGACTTCCTGTCTGAGAGGAAGCAGCATGTGAAGCTGGGAAACCATGTCTCTGACTCACAGCCCATCAGCTCTGGTTCCCCCCAGTAATGTGTTCTTTCTTTGCTGCTCTTCTCCATGTATAACAACAGCTGCACCTCCAGTCATCAGCAAAGTCAAGGTCCTGAAGTTCGCAGATGACACCACTCTTATTGGATTCATCTCTGATGGTAATGAGACCATCTAAAGGTGGGAGGTTGACCATCTGGTGACCTGGTGCAGCCAAAACAACCTAGAGCTCAACGCCAGACGGTGGGGATGATAGTGGACTTCAGGAAGAACTCAGCCTCGCCTACCCCAATCACCCTCTGTGACTCCACAATTGACTCTGTGGAGTCTTTCTGTTTCCTGGGAACTATCTCCCAGGAGCTAAAGTAGTAGCTGAAAATTAGGTCCCTCATCAAGAAAGCCCAGCATAGGATGCACTTCCTGCAGCAGTGGAAGAAATTCAACCTGCCAAGGGGAATGATGGTGCACTTCTACTTCTCCATCATTGAGTCCATCCTCACCTCCTCCATCACAATCTGGTATGCTGCTGCCACTGCTTAGGACCAGGGTAGACTGCTGCGTGTCATTTGGTCTCCAGAGAAGGTAATTGGCTCCAATCTTCCATCTCTCCAGGACCTGGACGTCTCCAGGACTCCGAGGTGTGTAGGGAAGACTGTGGCTGATCCCACTCACAAACTCTTTGAGAAACTTCCCACTAGCAGGAGGCTGTGATCCATCAGGACCAAAACCTCACTCTACAAGAACAGTTTCTTTCCATCCGTTACTAGCCTTATCAACAAGGCTTGGAGCCCACTTTGATACAAACTCTCTCCCTCTCCCCTTCAAGACCTACAAGCTACATGAACATAATATCTTCAGACCCTCTGCGTTACATTAACGCACAGTCTCTATTTATTTGGGACCACTTCATCCTATTGTATATATGCACATTTATAATATTTATAGCATTTAGCTTGCACAACAGCTCCTTTTTTTAAGATACTGTATCTATCTATTTTCTGTACTCCAATTCTCTGCACCAACCACACCGAGTCAAGTTCCTAGTAAGTGCAAACCTACTTGCAAATAAACATGATTCTCATTCTATTTCTGATTCTGATTCTACATCCTGTCTATTTACAAATCTTCATACAGGGAGATACTGGGAGAGGCAGACATATGAGCTTTAATTCTGAAAATCTCACAGGGAACCAACGATCAACGTCACTTCCTTTCATGGTCGCATTGGCTGTTTGTAGCTATATCTTGCCCACTGACGCTATTTAAGTGTTAAAAACGCCACAAATTTCGTTGTAATGGATTTTTGTATAGTGTCTGTTCTTTGGTACGCTATACCACTTTATTTACTCATTCACTTTCTGTGTTTCATTTTCGCGGATGCAGACTTCACTTTGCTGCAGGCGAGTCTGATAGGACACAGGCCAGGTGAGTTGGTCAAACCTGCGCCTTTAACTACCTTCCAGAGCTGTTATTTATAAAGGAGGAAATGTGTTTAATGGTTACATTGGCACTAGCCAGTTTTCTGTTGTACCACTTGTTCCGTCAAAACAAATGGTGCGCCACTTCCTCCTACACTGACATCCCTGTGTATAAATTTCTGATATATTGATATATTAAAGATAAGATTCTCAATTCATTATTTCATTTCAGATGGGGGTTGGCAACAGGATTGTATTATTATCATTAACATTATAATTTACAAGCTGCATTTAAATATTATCATTTGTGAATCTAAAGCAACTTTAAATGTAGACCTGCATGATATCAGGAAAAAATTTGATATGCTATATATGTGTGTGTTTTGTTTTTTGTTTTTTATTGCAATGACTTTTGACACAAGGCAGCACGGTGGTTTGGTGGTTAGCACTGTTGCCTCACAGCAAGAAGTTTCCTATAATTTTATTAAAATGTTATGTTACAAATACAGTTTTTTTTGTTCATTTTTATTGTACATCTTAATATAACTTCCCTTTGGAGGTTAATAAAGTATGACTGATTTGAATTGAATTTGTGTTCTCAAAGTATTTCCTGTGGTATTTGTGGGAATTTAGGTTAAATTCACAAAATAAGGATAAAATTATTAAAACAAATTGTATATGTTGCCAAATATATTAATGATAATCAGAGTGTGAAAGCATGGCACTTTAAATAATAAGAGTACCTGTTTGTTGTGATTTTCTTTTTTTTTTTTTCTGTTTTGGCAATATTGTCTAATATTGTGAGAATTATCCATTTTTGATATACTGTGCAACATTATTTCAAAAACCACAATGTTAGTGTTAGAGAGTAACAATTCAAAACAACCAAGATGGCTGCAGAATTTCCAATAACACATTTTGGATTCATTAACTGGTGTTCCTACTCAAATACTCCCACTCCATAGACTAAAAAATAGTTAACAATTTTCATAGGATTCCCTTCTTGAGCAACAAAAACAGCGCATGTGATGTTGAAATGGAGGAATTTTAAAGATTGATACCAGCAGCATGTTTAGAATGGGGACATATTTGTAGTTTTGAAAGCACAAGAAGAATTGCACAAGATGTTTTCAGTGGGTGTCAGGTGTGTACTGCAGACTGGTCGGTTTAGCACTTAGACTCATTCATGCTGTTCTAATCTTAAATGTATTTTTTTGTGAAAATGGAGCAGAATAGATGTACATTTTATTGGACATTTTGACTGCTGTGACTTGTCTTGAGCAGAGACCAAGCTCAAAGGCCTTGTGGTGTGGGTGACTGGAGCCTCTAGTGGTATTGGAGAGGAGCTGGCCTATCAGCTTGCAAGGTGTGGGTCACGTCTTATCCTGTCGGCTCGCCGTGAAGACGAACTTAGGAGAGTGAAACGTCATTGTTTAGGTAAGAGATTAATTTGTTATTGCCATTTGCAGAGGAATTGATGGGCTCATCAAAATCAACCTCACTTGCACAAATATTTTATCTTCAGCTCTTCATCCGGTTCACACACAGAGCAGGAACATTAACTCCAAAGGATGAACTGAGTTTGTTACATTTTTATTCAGTTTGATTCAGCTATGGCCAGCTGAATTCTTTCTGTCATTTATTCTCCAAGAGAAATTCAACGTCAAGGATGAGGACATTCTCGTTCTACCACTTGATTTGTTGGAGAGGACATCGCATGAGGCAAAAACGAAAACTGTGATTCAGTACTTCGGGCATGTAAGGCCATTGCAATTGTTGTTCTTCTATAATACACTCCTTTCTTTGAAGAGATTATGTAATCTCTATTTTAATACCCCAGTCACAACATTGAAGTTGCTTTTATTGCTTTTAAGTAAAAAAAAAAAAAAAAAAATTAAAAATTGTCACTTTGAATTAAAAATTTTAAAACATTATGAACCCAGAATAGTTCATCATTTGTTTCATCAGATTCATTTTTATTTGTTACTATACATCAATACTTGTATTTCAGGCTGGCAACGTGAAAAATTGCAACAGTAAAGCTTGTGACACTTTTTGATGTTGTAATTTCTTCTCACAATACTTAAAAGATCTTCTGTAATTGCAGAAACAATGCAATCAAGTGTTTCAGTTGTTAATTTGTCTCCTTTTGCAATACAAACACATCTGAAGATGTGCAACAGTACAGGGTGGTTATTGTTGTAAAATGTTCCACACATTTTCTCTTAGAGACAGGTCAGTTCTGCAGGTAGTTCAGTTCAGTCCAGTAGCTGTACTCTCTTCTTCATCAGCCATGCCTTTGTAATTTGTCTTTTCAATGTCTTCATTGCATGGATATAAACATATGTTTCTCAAAAATGTCTTCATTAATGTTACCATCACACAGCTGTAAATGCCCTAATGTAAGTAAACCTCATACTGCAATTGGACTTGTTGTTTATAACAAATTTAAAAATTCATTTGAAAAACACTTTATCAATCTCTGAAGGGAAAATCGATACTGACCATGCAACATCAATTTCTTCAAAGGAAAAAAAAGATATGAAGCACAGATTTGTCGGACCACAAATATACATGTTTCCTCTATGTGACAGTCCATTCCAGATATCCTTGAGCCCAGAGGAGTCCACACAACCACTGAATTTTATTACTCCACAAGGCTTAATATTTGCACAGTAAAGTTTTAAGTGTCATCTGTGAATGCAACTCTGCATTGTAGTATCAAGCCAATGTTTTGAAAAGTAGTCCTTTGCCCATGTAGTTATAACAGGCATTCATGATCTTAATGCATAATGCAGTGGCAAGATTGTAGAGGAAAGGGATCCAGCGAGTATTTTCCACTCAATAGGGGGGAAATGGAAACCTATTCCAGTCTTCCTTTAAGGATTTATTTATTTATTTAAATATTTCAATGGCTTTGGATTTGTTCAGACATTGGATATCCTCAGCCCAGTTTTGCTCTTCAGAGACTGAGCGAACATTGCTTTTATACCAGATTACAAGAACTGACATTAAGTTAATGAGACAATATATGAAATATTTAGGGGCTCATACTGTCTGAAATTAAAAGTCGATCTGAACTGGAGTTATTCTAGGTATTTTAAAAGAAAGAGACTGAATTTTAAGATCTATAGACATTTCAAATCTCTCTTTTTCCGTGTGTTATCAGATTGACATCCTAATTAACAATGGTGGACGCAGCCAGCGCTCTTTGTTCTTGGAGACCAATGTTGACGTGTACCAGGCCTTGATGGAGCTCAACTTCCTGGGTACGGTGTCAATAACCAAGCAGGTCCTGCCTCACATGACCCAGAGAGGCAGAGGGAGCATTGTGACCGTCAGCAGTGTAGTTGGCCTTGCTGGGGCGCCTCTGGCGACAGGATACTCTGCTAGCAAACATGCTCTTCAGGTGAAATGCTTTATTTGATTGATTTATTAATAGAAGTAGCCTTCAAAGAAGATAATGCAAACAAAATGGCTTCAGGGATAATTAGCAGTGTTACCTGTGTGTGGTGTGTTGCTGAGTGTAAAGACATTGTCCACAGGGATTCTTCAATTCCCTTCGAACTGAGCTGACAGACTTCCCAAAAATACTTATTAGCACAGTGTGTCCAGGGCCGGTGCAGTCACAGATTGTCAACAATGCCTTCACAGAAGAATTGAAGAAGGTAATGGATTTCATGGTGTTTTTTTTAATTTTTATTATTTCCTTGAATTATATCACATAACTTTTTCATTTTCAGTAACCAGTTTTTCTTTTAAGGCTTTGACGACAGTTGGTAACCAAGAACACAAGATGCCAACAAGCCGCTGTGTGCATTTAATGCTGGTGGGAATAGCCAACGGTGTCAAGGAAATGTGGATTGCTCAGCAGCCCTTTCTGCTGTTTTACTACAGCTGGCAGTATGCGCCCACATTTGCCTGGTTCATCACAAACTTGCTGGGCAGGAAAAGGGTGCAGAATTTCAAAGCTGGACTGGTAGGTGCAAGACTTCTGCCCGCCTTGAGTTAACGAGCCAAATTAATCCTAAAGTCAAGGAACAAATACAGATAATTGGAAGGTTTTTTTTTGGGGGGGTGTGGGGGTCTTCATTTAGGTTAACCTCTTGTAGGAGCTGCAGGAAACTCTTGGAAAGTTTCAGGAGCATGATAAGCTGTCTTTTTTTTTTCTTCTACATTTTGTGATTTTTTTCAACTCAGCATAATCATATTTCAATGGTATTTATTTATTTTTTTGCTTTCATCAGACTATTTCTGATTCGTTCCACATCATTTAAAGACAGATTCTGTCAACATTAGCAAGATATACAAATACAAAATATTTGCATTTTGCCAAAACACAAACACGGTTATTTGTGGATGTCATGCACAAGAATGTGTTTGAGTCTGATGAGTCATATTTCTGAAGTGTTTTTGCTGATGCAGCATTTAATATCATTCTGAAGGCGTTCAATGAAATTGTTAGAGGAGAATTAGGGTCAACAGGGGGTTAATGGCACATAAATGTTCAGCCATGGAAAATGGATCTGTTATTCTGTAATGTTAATGTTATTTAAACTGGAGCTGAGAGCTTGTACAACTAGTCCTTATATTTAACTTACTGTAAACACTTACATGGTGTTTATGCTACAAAGGCTGCTTCATACACAGCAAATGTGGGCTGATGAAGAATATCTCACCACGTTTATAAAGCCAGATGAACATACTCAGTGTTCTGCTGAGCAAATGTCTGGACGTTTAGCTTAAACCTTTGCTGGATCCGAATAAAAAGTAGATTCTGTTCTTGCAGACTTTCTAGAAGGGCTTTCTGATTAAACTTACTTCTTGAACTCCCTCAACTGCAAAGAATACGAGACATCATTGTCGAAGAAGCCACAAAACCTAATTATCACAGACAATGACTACAACATTTTGTTTTCAGGGTGGGAAGGTTAATTTGATAAACAGTTGGCAGGCTAACCTCATGTCTTCACTGTCTGGGGTTTGACATGACAACATTCCATTTCTTTTTATGTTTGCTTCTCTTTTCACTTCTCAAAAAAAAGAAAAAAAAGAAGAAAGGTCCCTGCTTGTCTCTGCCTGTCTCTGCTTTTGTTATCTTGTCTTCTTTTATTGCACATTTCCACTCACACACACAGATACACACATGTCTGATGACATTAGGCTAATTCTAACGCACTGACTTTGACAGTTGGTCAGAGACAGAGGAGTCTGACGAAGACATCAGGAGGTACCCGCTCTTTCTCTGGTCTCCTGCTTTGTCCTCTCATTAGTTTTAACGTCACCTGTTGTTATTGTGTCTTGCTCAGAAGACAGTACTGTTTTAAACATCTCTCAGAGATATTTCATGGTGTTTTCCAGGCTCTGTTGCTCATGAACACAAACATGCTCTAAACCTGCATTCATTAATAGTTTGTTAAAGTCACTTTTTTACATCCAAGTTTGCTGCACTATTTCTGCACTTCCTGTTTTGCTTTTTTGTCTTGTAGATGCTAATTTATTTCCCCATGAATTAGATAACAGCAATCAAGAACAGTGTTGCAGATTATTCTTTTTTTTTTTTTAAAAAAGAGAGAACAAAGTAACAGTAAAATTTAACTGACTCATTAAATCTTTTAGGTATCATGATATAAAACTGTGTATATAATACATTAATCCTAATAAGGTGTTTAGGTCGAATTGGTGCACTTGTGTCCATGAGTGGAGAACAGTTTGTTTTGTTGGATAAGACATTTTACCTTTTCATCAAAAATATCAGCTCATTTTGACTTTAATGGCAACAATACGTCTCTGAAAAGTTGGAACAGGGTGATTTTTTTTTTTTTTTTTTTACCATTGTGTAGCATCCCCTCTTCTTTTAACAACAATCTGTAAATGTCTGGGAAGCGAGAAGACCAGATTCTGGAGTTTAAGGAGCCCATTCTTGCCTCATGCAGGATTCTAGCTGGTCACCAGTCCTGGGACTTCACTGACCAGTTCACCACCTGCTTTTATGATGGATGCGAGGGGGGTTAGCACTGACTTGCTGATATATGCAAGGCCTCCCCTAGAAGAGATGTCTGGATGGGAGCAGATGCTGCTCTGAAATTTTTATGTACCCCACCTTTCCAGATGTGTAAGCTACTCATGCCACAGCCATTAATTCAACCCCACACTATCAGAGACTTTGGAGCAGTCTTTGGAACTGGCTGCTGGTAACAGGCTGGATGTTCCTTACCTCTTTAGTTCATTTAGTTCAGTTTTCCATTTAACCTCAGACCATTTTAGATGATCTCTGTCACAGAGATGATAGTGGCATTTCTGGATGTTGTTGACCTGTAGCTTCTTCTTTGCAGTTTTAACTTACATATGTGGATTGCACAGTGAACCACGTTCAAAGACATTGATTCCTGGAAATGTTCCTGAGTGATGCTCCAAGATCACGTGCACCCAGTTTTGAACTTGTCCATTGTGACACTCATCCTGATTCTCTGAATCTTTCTGCCGTCAGGTTGGTTGACAGTTTCACCCTTGCTGCCTATGCTGGCAGCTAAAGTTTGAGCAGCTCTGAGCAGGAAGCTGTTTTGAATATTTAATGACTTACATCTATTGGCCGTATTTTCATGTAGACATTAGCTGTCACACAGGCCACACATTAATAGCTGGTAACCCCTTCAACAGAGATTAATATCCACATCTTGCAGCTCCAATGTTCCACATGTCGTAGTTTTGATAAGAGAGGAACTCAACATGGATGTATGATGACTCAGGTCAGTTGTCTTTGCATGGTTTTTATGTGTGTGTTCAGGAGCAACTTCAGCCTTTAAAGCGTACTATCTTCTCATCATGTTGCTGTTTTCCCATCAAGGATGCCATTAGTATTATGTGTCTGATCCTGGAGTGGTTTGTGTTTTGAATGCTGGGAGTTGTTGCCACACCTTAGATAAGGAATCTTAGCCTGGTAATGAATATCAGACAGATGCAGATACACATATGCAGTCTTCTCTGCAATGTCTTAATTTATACTCAGTGTGTGAACAAGCAAAACTGAGGACAAAACATTTAGTTCATATTAGATGTTTTATGAATTATGAATTAAGCTCAAGCATGTCACCATTTCTTGACAAATCTCAGACACAAAAGTTGAAGTGGGAAATGGTTAATTCCAAAGCAATAAAACATATCAAACAGTTTGTACTTTCAGAATACCTCCTAAATCCTTTTTTTGATTTCTTCAACTGCTCTCAGCAAACTCCCAGCAGAGTGCTACAGTGGTTGCTGTCCTGGTTGATGTTATTATTTGTGTTTGTGCTCCTCATCAGTAACCCACTCCATGATCCAAATTTACCCAACACATCTGATGAATCTTTTTTTTTTATTTTTTTAATTTTCAAATCTTGTGTGTTGCAGTGGAGTTTGACCGTTTTCGATATGTAATCCTCCTCCTCTTCCGTCATTTATACTAAGGTGCCACATTCATAAAGCCGAGTAGAGCAGGAGTGCTGATCAAATATGGACTGTAGGTGCAATTTTCTGAAATGGAATGAAGAGGTCAGACAGTTATTGGGAGAAATTAAGTTTTCAGCCTAAACTACAGCTGGTATGGAGAGGTACCCAAGGTTTGTTTGTTAAGAAACACAACTATAGAGATTGACAGTCAAGCTAAGTTAAGTAAGTTTGGAAAGTTTGGAAAATTTTAATTGTTACTCATTAATTGATCTTGAAGAAAGATGGTTCATTGTTCACAAGAAGAAATAGTAAATCTCGATCATACGTGGAAGAGTCAGTGATAACAGATCAGTATTCCTGCTCTCCGAAGCTTTATGTGTGCAGGACCTTTAGTTCTTACCTGCTACCTGTTTGCCTCCATTTCCCATGATGCAGCAAGAACAGAAACTCTGTAGCCTACGCTGCCCAGAAGTCCTGGTTGCTCAACGCTACAGTGGAGGAGAACATCATCTTCGGCAGCCCTTTCAACAGACAAAGGTAGGGCTCATTAGCACACATCAGAACATTTCAGGAGCATCACCATGAGACATTTTTCAACATCTGGAGTAATCTTTCACCATATACTCCACATTTATATGTGAAAGAATCTTTAGTCATTTTCTAACCTGATGTCCTCTTATGATGATTGAGTTCATGTTCTGTTTCTCAGGTACAAAGCAGTGATTGACGCCTGCTCCCTTCAACCAGACATCGACTTGCTGCCTTTTGGAGACCAGACTGAAATTGGGGAGAGGGTATGGATATATCTATACAGGCTATTGCTGAAGATGTGAATATTTATTATGGCAATTTAGAAGTTTACTGACCTACTTTGTTCTTCTAAGATGTGACATTTTTCTTATTTTCTGGTTCTGAACCATGTTCTCTGTTGTGTTTCTGAATCAGGGCATCAACCTGAGTGGAGGTCAGAGACAACGAATCTGTGTTGCTAGAGCTCTGTACCAGAACACCAACATTGTCTTTTTGGTAAGCTAAATGTCTTAGAAAAATGTAAAACATTGGAGACAATGATGGGTGCATATCTCTTGATCATAATCCAATTTGTATCCAGATAACTGGGATATGAGATGATACACAGTCACTACATCTTTATCTGGAACAAACAGGATGCGGTCTGATGAAACGTTCTTGATTATGTTGGGTTCTTTTAATATTGTGGCTTTAATGCTGAGCAGCTTAAGGGATTTTTGTTCTGGTAATGCTGACATATTTTCCTGTCATTATGTGTGATTATGACAACAGGAAGGCTGTTTACATATAGGAGCTGATTAGGTTTTCAAAGCAGGGAGGATTAAAAACAAGTTGGCAAATTAAAGTTAGCAGGAACACGTTGGAAAGTAGGAAGAATGAGTTTTAGACTCCACCCTCCCAACATCATTACAGGGAATGAGGGAACCCTGACATGGAACATTGAAATGGAATATTAAGAATATACCATCTGCTTTACCAAACCATGGCTGCTGGAATGTATTCCCACCTTCAGCGCATTTTGTGCAATGTCATGTCCAGAAAGAGACTACAGAGACTATTTTTCATTTATTTTTTATTGTATTTGCTGCCTCTTGGCGTTATTTTCAGAGAGCACAAAATTGTGCACTGAAGGCAGGAGAATGCCTCCTCCACTCAAGTGTTAACTGAGTGCCTTGAATTGAAGCCTGAATGGCTCTAAACTTATTAGATTTTAATGAAAAAAAAAGACAGAAGTGATTGTTTTCAGTCTTGGTGTCAACAGTTGATCTAACTCAGGATGTAATATTTTGATAGGTGCTGCAGTGGTGATGAAGCACTTCATTTTCCCTGTTGTTCAGTCTCGTTTGTGGCCTATTCATATTGAAACCTGACTTTAAATGGTCTGTCCAGGATGACTGGGATCCAAGTAGAATGTGCCCTCAGCCAGCTTAACTTCCTCTTCTTCATTTAAATGTACAAAAGAAGCCTGAATGATACAAATATTGATGATAAAATTGATGATTTTGTTATTGCTCATCAGTGCAGTATTTTCTCTTTCTCTTTCTTCTTCTTTTTTTTAAGCGGCTCTTTCTTTAAGTGGCTCTTTCTTCAACACCGCAGATATATGTGTTAAAATGAGTCAGCTCTGAACAGAAAAGGTGGAAAACTTGACGGGAAATCATTGTGTCATACAGGTTTTTTTCCAGTTGTACTAGGGGTCCAGGATTTATGTTATATCCTTTTACATGGTGTAGTCTTTACACACGCTGGGTTTTTATTTCTCATGAGACATAAAAACCACACTGGTGCTTACAACCCGGTTTTTGTTTCACGTCGGAAAGAGGGAATTATAATAGGGTTTGAAAAACGCTTTAATGAATTTTTATGTCTCTACATTTTAGTGTAAATGTGGAGACATAATACTTTAGTTTGATGGTGTGCAGCTGAATTATAGAAATATTTTCTTTATGATCGGCTGTATCATGCAGTAATGTATGAAATATCCTGCTCGCTGGCTGTTGGAATGAACAAGGCCTGTTTTTTTACGTCATGTCTCTGCTATGCTGTCATGTGTTTGTCTTTCTGAATTCAATCGTGTAAGCTTTAATTGCTTATCAAGCATACATTTCACATTAAATCCTATCACTGGCATTCTTTTATACTCTCCTGACACTTTGTAATGTCTACAATGGTCCATAAGAGTTTGTCAGAATGTCATATATAACAAGGAGGGAATGTTTTCTTTAAATGTACATTAACCAAGATATGGAAGCCACTTGTTCTTATTTGATCTTAGGAATGGAATGTAGATGTCATACACTTTCTTTGTAGAGGATGTTAAATAATCATTCATTAATGTGGTTCTTCCATCCTCATAGTAACTCAGACATTAGTGAATATCTTGGCAGATGTTTGTGTTGAGGCCGCACCACTAATAATCAAAATGATGTTTGGTGTTTCACAGGGAAAATTAAAATAATTCACACCCTGTTATGATGTAAACTCTGATTTATGCAAACTAGAGGGATACTATAGCCTGGATAATATGTGACCCTAGCTAGAAAAAAAGAATTTAAAGGAAAAATACTTGCTTTTTTCAATTAGATCTTGTAGTCCTATCATCAGTCCAAGGTATTATATCGAAAAGGAGATCAAACACAAACATTTATCATTCACAAAGCTTTCATTTAAAAAGAAAGAAACAAAGAAAGATATTAGGTTTATTCTCTCTATTTTTATGTGTCACTGTCCCACTTTGTACCAGAGATATCCAAAACCAGGATCAGGCCTCCAGTTATTTTCTTCTTATGCTACTCTTACTACTCTGTCTGTTCTACTCTGTTGCCTTTCTTAGTGACTTTCTTTTCCTGCAACTTAAACAGGTTCGACCGAGGACTTATCATTCCTGTGAACACATAAATGTCAAAAAGGCCAATTTAATGAAGAATTAATGTTGTTGGAATAATTAGATAATAGAATATAGTTAAATAATGGTACTTAATTCAAGTCTTTTGGACTCTCAATTTCTAATTGATCCAAAATGCTTAGGTTTAATGACTCAGTGATAATGTCACTAACGTGCGCTGTCCATGGTCCTGATCCATGAAAATACAACTAATATGCATATGTATATAATATATACAGTGTGACTTGATTGTCTTTAATGGTATGATGGAATGATCAGTGTACCATAGGGTATTGCAAACCTTTGTAAATCACACTGCACAGTGAAAACTCCTGCTGTGACTCTCCACTTCTTTCAGGCTCTACATTTTGACCATGTTACTGCTGGACAGCCCAGTTCTTACTAGGCTTCTTCTGGCCCTCATAGATGTATTTCAGGCTAAGGAAGGCAATACTGTTTTTTTTCTTTTTTGACAGGATGACTTGTCAGTTTAAATCAACAGACTCATTAGTTTTTCATCTTTCGTCTTATCATATATCACAGGACGATCCCTTTTCTGCATTGGACATTCACCTCAGTGATCACCTGATGCAAGAGGGGATCCTTAAGTTCCTGCAGGATGATAAACGAACTGTGGTCCTTGTCACCCACAAACTACAGTACCTCATACATGCAGACTGGGTGAGGCTTACAGTTTGAAATGCAAATAATATTCTGTGGAACGTATGGAGTAGGTTTAATACGTTAACTGAGTAACATATATCCTGATCTACCTGAATATCATGTTGATGTGTGAATTTTTTTGGTCTAGATCATAGCAATGAAGGATGGGTCTGTACTCAGAGAGGGAACCCTGAAGGACATTCAAACTCATGATATTGAGCTTTACGATCACTGGAAAACGCTGATGAACAGACAGGACCATGGACTGGAAAAGGTAACTTGATGTGGCCTCAGTTTAGGATACAATGCACAAAATTTCTTCCACATCTGATGATTGTAGAGATTCACCTTGATGACATTTTTCTGAGTAACACATAAGACTCAACAGTGCAGACTTTATTTTATCTGTGTTTTGGCGTATTGCATATTTACCGTGTGTGTTTGCAGGACATACAACAGGACAGTCAAACAACACTTGAGAGGAAGACACTGAGGAGAGCTTTCTACTCCAGAGAGGCGAAGAATCAAATAGATGATGAAGATGAAGGTAACATGTTCCTTCACTGTGCTTGTGGCAAGTTTCTGGTCTACACTTCTGCTGATTGTGAATTATAATTAAACATATACACAAACATTAAACACATACACAAACATTTTTTTCTTATCTCTTTAAATGCCATATGTAATTTTAACATGAAATATGAAACAACTGAAATGTCAAGGAGGCCAGAAAACTAACCATTACCAGCCTAACAGCTTACATAAGAAGAAGAAATTTCTGTATTTAAATAGAACTTAAATTTAATTCACTATTATATTGTTGTTATATAAATAATTGAAAAATTATACATGAAAAAATACACAGGTTAACAAAAGCTGAAAGTATACCTTTCAGAAATGTATTTTTTGACAATAACTAAACTATCAGAGAAGCACTAACTACAGGTTCCTTTTCTTTGGGAAATACTGCTTTAAAGCTTTATATCTCCATGGTGATACCACAAGAATGCATCAAAACATCAACTTTATCTTTGTCTACTTTATCCATATATTTCCAACAACCTGTCAAATGATTTATGTATCTATTACTTTTTAATTGTTTAATTTGTTGTTTATTTAATATTTTTGCTGCAACAAAATAATTTCAACCTGTATTTTATTTGAATGGGGGATATTCTTTCCTTGAATGGCACTGCTGTAAATCTAATTTCATTCTAACAGAGGAGGAAGAGGAGGAAGAAGAGGATGATAATTTCTCCACCACCACCAATAGACGATCAAAGATTCCATGGAAGGTAACACATTCCCCACCTCATATGTTGGTGCTCTGAATATCATCTGCTGCCATGGTGATTGCATGTGACCTCAAAGCTTCCAAAGTTCTCAAGAGTCTGAGCAAATGCAGAAATAAATCTGCATTGACTGTGGTGTCTGATTGACAGGTCCGCTCAGATGTAAATCACCAATGTACACAGCAGCTCATAATTTTGGTTCTTTCAGTAGTTGTGTAGTTTTGCTCACACACACAGTAAATATGTGCACATACAGTACCATGACAACTGTGTGACAAGACTGTTAACTTCTTTCAATCCACTGAGAACAAATCTGCTTCTCTGAGCTGGTGTGTAGCCCTTCAGCCTCTCTGGTGCCCCATCTCAACTTTGCTCATCACAAAATGAATTAATATTTTCATTATATGTTTTAGTAAGCTTATTTATGGGGCATTTTTACTGGAGCACTAAATAAATTTGAGTTAATGATTCATTGTCCCACTTCATCTTATTCAATAACAGCTGCTTCGTCTCCTCAGGTGTGCTGGTGTTACCTGTCCTCTGGTGGCTTTTTGATGGTCTTCCTGATGGTTTCCTTTAAACTCCTTAAACACTCTGTCATTGTTGCCATTGATTACTGGTTGGCCATCTGGACGTCCTCCAAAACCAGCAACATCACACAGCCTACCCCTGGTACTCAGGAAGCTGCGGTACATTTTTTTTCTTTTCTTTTGAGGACTCCTAAAGGGTCAGTGCAGTAAAAAAAAGTGCATGCTCCATCTGCTTGGAGCTCTGCATCAAAATATAATATAATAAAATATGTGTTTCATCACAACAATGGTAAATGAAGCAATACACCTCTTGTACACAACTTCAATGTGTAAGACTGTGTGCATCAATGAACACACATCTGCGTGTTATTTACGTTATTTATACATGATTATTATATTATATGTATGTTATTACTTTGATACATCAATATGTCTGCATTCTTTCTACACAAATCATCTTAAATCTAAATTTAATATAGTAAGGTCATGTCCAGCTAAATGCAGATGCTTCTTTGTGAAACTATACTGAGCAAAGCTTGGGTGAAGTAAACACATTTGAAGAGAAAAAAGTGTGAGTTAAATATGAACGAACGCTTGATTTAAAAACCTCCCAAACATAGACATAAAAATAAAACTGAGTATGGTAGTTTAATGTATGTAATTTTTCAGTGTGAGGAAATGTCTTTAAAGTTACAATGAATTTGAATGAATTTTAAAAATAGGTGATAACCACAGCCAGATGTTTGATGCTGACCGCATTTTTTAAGTATGTTGCTGATACGTACTTTGGTATCTCTGAAGCATGACACTTGTGTGCATTTCTTTTTTCGTGACCCACAGCACGACCCCTATCTGCTCGTCTTCATCATCCTGTGTGCAGCTGGAATCACTTTATGCCTCATCACCTCCCTCACTGTGGAGTTTCTGGGTCTTTCTGCAGCTACCAATCTGCACCACAACCTACTCAACAAAATCATCCACGCTCCCATCAGGTACACACACACGCGCGCATGCACGACTGTACAAAGTCCAGTACAAATACAAAAACATTTATGAGGCTGCCTCACATGCATGTGTCTGCTTTTGTAACTGTCCCAGAGCTCTTTTATCCAGCTATAAATATATTTCATATTGTTCAAGAGCGTAAAATTCCTTAATCGCTTATAAATGTGTAATCATGGAGGTAATCGCCTATTTTCCACTCAAAACTCAGACTTGAAAATGCCTTTGAAAGAGCTGCGGAGATCCCATTTTCACGATTCCTTAAATCTTCATGCATGCTTGTGGTGGTATCATTTTAAAGCACATTATCACACCTATTTACTATTTGATTGTAATAGTTGTACTCTCAGTGGCTCAGTATTCACCTTGCACTCTGGTAAAATGATTGACTATTATATTTCAATTACGAGCACATGTTTAAAAGACTGGAGCCTCAAACCACCTCAGATTTAAAGACAGTTTTTTTTATTTGTTTTTTTTTACAATTTTTATGGTTTGATTGTTTTTCTCCCCCGTCATGCTCCTTAGAGACAAGCAGCTGAAAAATGGTTGAGAAATATTATATATGTGCTCTTTTCTTTTCACCTTGGAGTGCATTAATTTGCTTGCACAAGTGTGCCAAACACCCATTAGAGTTTATTGAGGCTCTCGTTGGAGTCCTGCATTCCTGTTCGGGCCAAGAAAGAAGCACATTTGTGTTTTGTTAATGGTGTTCATGTGAATGATTATCACTATTTATGTGACAAAAGACTTGTAATTTTAAATAAGTTACCACAGTAATCTAAGTACCTCAACAACTACACCACACAGATGTGGGGGCTTTATGTAACAAATCCATTATGGTGTCTCCAGGTTCTTTGATGTCACTCCTTTGGGGCAAATCTTGAACAGATTCTCAGCTGATACCAACATCATTGATCAGGTGAACAGATGAATATAGATTTTTTTTTATTGATTGTGGAGGAGAGAACCATTGTGACATGTAAATACATTTTTACAAATACGCTTGCCATCTTGTATTTTGACTTTTGGGGCTATTGTTTTGAGCCAAAAGAAGAAATAACACACGAAAGCACTCATTTCTTTTTTGTTTAGCATATTCCTCCAACCCTGGAGTCTCTGACGCGATCAACGCTGCTCTGTTTGTCAGCCATTGGGGTCATAGCTTCCATCACTCCTGCTTTTCTTATTGCCCTGGTTCCCCTGGCGGTGGCCTTCTACTTCATTCAGAAGTATTTCCGAGTCGCCTCCAAGTGAGTCCCCAGCTTATTTGTTGTGCGTTATTTATTGTTTTTGTATTTAAACAGAACAGAGTTTATTTTGATCCAATTCTGCAGGAAACAGGGAAAAACAAACAAACAAAAATAAAAAACTTTCAGCACACAAAGGCCCAGTTTTCCATTTCTGCCAAAAATGTATATTTAAAGTTTGTATTAATATTAAGCAAATATGGCACTGTCCTGGAGATGGCAAGTCCACCCAGAGAGGCATCTATCTGTGAAATATGTCTGTAAGAACTGTGTTTTAATTTAAAATCTAACCTTGTCAGGGACCTCCAGGACCTTGATGACTCCACTCAGCTTCCTCTGCTCTGCCACTTCTCTGAGACTGCAGAAGGTCTCACCACCATAAGAGCATTCAGGTACAAAAACTAACCTGCTTTATTTATCTCTGGACATCAATTATAAAGCAAATGATCTCAAATCTGTTCAGTTGGGCTTTATCTCAAATGTGAATCTCAAAGTAAACTCCTCAATGATGTTTTCTGTGTTGTCCTGATATGTGAGTCCCAAGTTTTTTTTATTACGAAATAGGATGCTTATAGCCAAAACGCAGTGAAGCGCTGTGGGTGAAGGCAGTCAACAATGATGGAGGCAGTGAAGGAACAAATAGCAATAATGTCAGTGCTTGTCGTGGTGAAGTGTTCGGGGCCTCACTTCCTGCTCGTGTTGCAGCTGCCGTTATGTTGGTGCAGTCGGAAGAAGACCGTGCTTGTATTTCTGTCTTCACCCTGTTTCCCATCGTTGCTGTTATCTAACATAAAACAGCTCTCACGCTTTTTTCTTCTCTCCTCCCTGAGGACTTCCCTCTTCTTCCTCACACACTAACACAAATATACAAACACTGAGACCCACACACACACACACACACACATATGCAAGTGAACAACACACCCAGAAACACTGGATAAAATATTGAGACAAATTCTTGGCAATCAGAAGACGCTATCATTACCCACTGGTCTCCCTCCAAACCTTGTCTGGTTTCACTGGCAGAAAAAGACTTAAAATGCATCTGGGTAGCCTCAGAGTGCTCTTTATCTTGTTTGTCTTTGTTTATTTTTCTTTTCATGTTTATTTTTCCATTTCCTCTTTGTTTTGTACTCACTGACTACATTAATTGTTTGTGAAAGTTTTGAGCCATTGAACGAAAACCAGTTTCGGGACGTCACCAATCAAACCGATGAAGTGATCTAGCTAAGACAAGGGTGTCAAGCTCTCTTTCACCCCGGGCCACATCATCACCATGGTTACAGTTAAAGGGCCCGTAATTCTTTCCCCTCCCCCTCATCCAGCTATGTTTTCAGATTTTCCAGTAATTCCTGTGCTTGATTGTAATTCCTGGCCACATCATCACCATGGTTACAGTTAAAGGGCCCGTAATTCTTTCCCCTCCCCCTCATCCAGCTATCTTTTTAGTTTTCAGAGTTTCTGGACTCAATTGTAAAATTAAAAAAAAAAGGAAAGTGATTTTTTTTTTTCATGTTCTTAAAATCTCCAATTTCACAACAAAGGATTGGGGCTTTTGTAATAAAATGGCAAATTTGTCTTGTATAATAATTAAAAATGACTGTTTCAAAAAAAGAAGAAGCTCATATTATTTTAAAACCACAAAATTCGCAATATCAAAAGGTGAATATTTGTCATCAAATTTTAAACTTCACAAAAATTGTGAAGCCTTTTCAATAAAAAAAGATGATTGATTTTGAATGATTTTTTTCATTGTGAAAAAAAGCAAGTTTTGTCATAAAATTTCAACTTTTGAAAGTTTTTCAACAACAAAACAAAAGCTGACATTTTTTTTTATTTTTTGTTCAAAAATATCAACTTTTTGCAAAATTTTGACATAAAATTACAACAGTCCTAAATTTTTCCTAATACTTTTTGTCCTAGCTACTATTTGTTGTAAAATCTTTTGCATGTTTCCCAGACATGAGGCACGTTTTAAACAGCGCATGTTGGAGCTGACGGACACCAACAACACAGCCTACCTGTTTCTGTCTGCTGCTAACCGTTGGCTGGAGGTCCGAACGGTGAGAACCAGGTTTAAGATTAATTTCTGAAATGACTACAGGAGGTTCAAGTAGATATTAGCTTCTCTACTTACACTCTGAAAGTGTTATAGTATATTCACTAAAGAAGTAAGAAAAATTATAATTGTTTGTCTGCTATCGACACATTGTGCTTGACTATTATTGTGACTTAGATCAGAATGGTTACTGAAGCAATTTATCTAGAAAACAAGCAAATTTCACATATTTTTTCTTGCACTGCATGTTTCTGAATTCTCCTTCTCTCCACCTGTGTGCAGGACTACCTTGGAGCAGTGATTGTACTGGCTGCAGCAGTTGCCTCAATTTGGAGTTTACGCTATGGTCTGAATGCTGGAGGCCTGGTGGGCCTCGGCCTCACTTACGCCCTCACTGTAAGTCTTCAACGTCATTCACTAAGGGTGCATGATTTTGGATATTTGATGTGCTGATATTTAGAAACAGATTTGATGCAGATTTAACCCACCTATACTTCTGATGCACTAGAACTGACAAAATCAAGTCAACATTAAATAATTATGCTCCAATCATCATGGTGACGATATTCAAACAAAATTACTGCAGCTTCTTGCAACTCCGATCTAAATTCCAGTAGTTTCTGAATGATCCCTTTTAACCTGACAGGTAACAGCTTTGCATCTGCTAAGAGAGTTGAGAAGCGATTGCTGATACCTTTTCTTTGGTCTTTAGAAATTCCTTGTACTGTCCGGGATTAGTTTTGAAATTAGATGGTTTTTGACTCCTAATTAGATTTGATTCCTCCTCACGTGGCTAATGTTGAACATTCATTACAACAGCAACTTTTTGACTCTTTTAAAAAATTTCCATGCAGCAGACATGTTTGGCTTCTCCCTCTTTCACGCTCATCAACATAATGACGCGCCTGTCTCACAAAAACCATCTGCATTTTACTATCTGCTTTTTATGTCAATGTAGATGTTTAATTTATTTATTTATTTTGTCTTTATTGGCAGATACCGATGCCATCAGTTTCTTTGTGCATTCCTACCATTCACATTCATTTTTCCTAAAAATCAGACGTCTTTCTCGGTCTTTGGTGCAACAGAACATGAACATGAACCCATCCATGGGTACTGATCAACCACAACATTGTAACTAATTCTCTTGAACTGTGCTGGCCCCTTGATCTGCTCTGACCCATTGAGACATGAAAACAGGACATCTTAGGGTCCTGAGATGTGTGATTCTGGGACATTGGCAGCACATGCTGTGGCTCCTGTTGTCTGTGGGCAGGTGTCTCCATGAATCAGGGCCATTCCAACTAATAATCAGTCTTTTAAGCCTTTTAAGTAGTGTTGGGCTGTACATTATATTGCTGGGCAAGGTCTAGGTGTTTTAATAAAAATCTAAATTTGTCACACCTCACAATTTCATTACTTAAGTAATGCTAAGTGCTTTTACTGCAACGTCAGAGCATTTGCATCTTGTAGTGTGAAAACTGATCCAGTCATTTATTTTTCATTGCGCAGGTCACCAACTACCTAAACTGGGTTGTGAGGAACCTGGCAGACCTTGAGGTCCAGATGGCAGCTGTGAAGAAGGTCAACAGTTTCCTCAGCACGGAGTCTGAAAACTATGAAGGGTCTATGGGTAACTTCTAATCAGTCTAGTAACTGCACACCACTATTATTTTCAACTGGCCTTAAAGTGCAACAGCACTGCAGACAAATGATGCAATTCACTGTTTTCACATTCTACTTATGATAAGTTGCTTATATATATGACAGATATATCTATTGGAGCACGAAACTGGATCAGGGCATTGGAAATTATTGTCAATCTAGCATTCCAACAGGAGCAAATCTCTTATTTTTATTTTTTTTAACAAAAACTAACATTAAAAATGTGAAAATAGTAGGTGAATAAATTGAGAATCACACCTCACACACAATTAACCATCATATTTGAACGTTCACCAGATTAGTGCTTGGTTTTACTTGACAAAGGAATGGAACAGAATGACCTGATGTAATTATAAACCAACATTTGTTTTTACTGTATGATACTTCTGCGTGTGTGTGTGTGAAGGAGCTCACGCACATGCCCGTGTTTTGGATTCATGGGATGTGCTGTTGCTATGGTGAAATACAAATGCTGGTAGAATAATTTCCTGGCAGATAAATTTTACTAAACATGGTGATTTTGCCTAATACAACTGATATTTAATCTTAACCAATTCTTAATCAAATCTAACCAAACCCAAACCAATTTGTTATATCTTGTACACAAAGTGATCAGTTGTCTGCCAGAGGACATTTTACCAGGACAGACACTACGAAAAGAATTGAGATAGATGAACTGAAAGAACACAAAGGAATGAATAGCTGTTTGTCCAGATTCGACAAAAACAATGAAAATAGAGTAAAGGATAGGGTTTCGCATGAACATAATTTGTCTTGTTGGGGTTTTGTCTCAATTTTATGTTACAATAAATAACCCATTTAACAGTCTCAGGAGAGAAGTCTTTCTCTCTGACATCATGGAAGCTTCCAGTGAACTGATAAAAGTAGAAAATCCTTCAAAGCCAGGGAGGACTAATCTAAAAGGGCGCCTGCAGCAGAACTTGGAAATACTTGTCAGTGAAAAAAGGCTCTTAGTTCTTTCTTTAGCTCAAAACGACAGCTGTTTTTTTGTTGGTTTATGACCATCAGCCTCAGTTGGATGCAGTATGTCATGCTTATTGGAAAATGCTAAATTAGAGCAATCTAAAAAAGTGTTTGCAATTTTTAGTTCTGAGGGTCCACTTATGGCCGCGTAGGTTTGGTCATTTGAACAAAACTGCCTGACATGTTCTTTTGTTGCTCTCATTTTGTCTTCCATCATTCTTTCATTGAGTCTCTTAGTGGCCATCACTGTAGATGAGTGGCACAGCACCATAAAATAATACACAGTTCTCAAAAGAGACAGCCGGAATAGGAGTCCAAAGTTACTCTGGTTGTTTTTTTTCTCCTTTTTGCATATATTAGGACTGGGAGACCACAAGCGCTGCGCCAAAAAATAATCAGCTATTCCTTCAAGCAAAACTGATATTTCATATTAAAATACTCCTTAGCGTGCTTTTTAAACACACATTATCATCTTGCCATTACTATTATGAGCGTTTTAGTGTTCAGCTGTAGATTTTTTGTCCTCTTGACCAAACTGACTTTGGTTCTTGGACCAGTTCTGAATACTTTCAACATGTTGAGAAAAGTGGGATGAAGCCCTGAGAGTGAAGGCAATCCTTTTTCTTGTTCTTGTCTCTGCCTTGCCAGCAGCAGCCTGACTGTGAGCTTTACATGTGAACTAATGTCCTTAGAGTCCTTTTATATTTTAATACAACAGAAACCACGACGTTAATTACTTGCGAGAGCGCAGTCTTGAAAGTAGACTTGTAGTGAAGACCGCCTAAACTGAGACCAAGACACTACCAAAACCAGAGAGTATCAAGACCAAGACAAGACCAAGACCAAGACAGAGACCAAAGAAAAAAACCTTTTTTTTGCAATCTTGCATGAGTTGTAGAACATAAGTACCATACTGAGTTCAGCGGCTTATTATAAATATGAGATTCAACTGCAGGCACAATAATACAAAGACAGAGCACGTCTTGTGTGTGAACTCGCTATAAATGTTTTCATCAGTTAGCTGAGATCAAATATGTGTGGCAATACTATGACCGCTAATTCTACACTATCTGAGGATGGACTCAAATGCTGTTAAGAACTGACATGACTATTAACTAGTCCCAAAATCATCTAACAAAATAACAAGACTCCAACACCATCTTCCGCCTCAAAAAAAGAGGTTCAGTCATCCAGGAGGGACTCAGTGTTGGTTGTTGCTCCTTCACATTGAGAGGAGCCAGTTGAGGTGGTACAGGCATCCAGTGAGGATGCACCCTGGATGCCTCCCTCGAGAGGTGTTCTGCGCATGTCCAACCAGAAGGAGACCCGGGGCAGACCCAGGACACGCTGGAGAGATTATGTCTCTTGGCTGGCCTGGGAATGCCTTGCCCCCAGAAGAGCTGGAGGAGGTGGATGGGGATTGGGATGTCGGGACTTTCCTATTCAAGCTGCTGTCCCCACGACCCAACATCAGATAAGCGGGGGTTAATGGATGGATGGATGGATTTGAATTGTAAATGGTAAATGACTTGCAGTAATATAGCGCTTTACAACTGTATTTCTACAGCGCCAAAGCGCTTTACACTGTAAGCATTCACCCATTCACACTCACATTCACACACCGGTTGTCGGCAGAGCTGCCATACAACGGTGCTGGCCAGAATTGTACTTACATTGTAGATGAAACATGAATTTTAAATATGAAAGACGGATTGACAGACTGTGTGCAGCAACACCATGCTGTTGTGTGGCAAACAGACTCCTTGTGGTCTGTAAAACCAAACCTGACCACTGATGAATTCGCTGACATTTTGTGTCCTCCTCCATGGATCTGTGACCGTGCTTTTTTGTGGGGGGGGAGAGGATGAGTGCCAATACCGTCTGTGACACAAAATTCATGTGATTGGTGCCACTGGGGCATATAATGGGATAAAAAAAAAAAAAACAAACAAACAAAAAAAAAAAAATCTGTGCCTGCCTGGATATTATAGGTTACAAATTCCTTCGAGACCGCTCGGCCAGTCCGAGACATTGCGAGACCGAGAGACCCGGGACTGAGACAAGACAGAGACCAAAGACTATCGAGGGCGAGAGAAGCCCAAGACCACAAAAAATTGGTCTTGAGACCGGTCTCGGGAACTACAAGTCTACTTGAAAGCGACATCACTGTCCTGGTAGAGACCTGGTCCTGGTAGGTTAGAGAGTCAGCGGAGTATCCTCTTGGAAAATAGGGCAGCAATGTACCGGAGAAAAGGTAAACTTATTAGCTTAATATAACTCATAATAGATTTTACAACCAGATTTTACAACCAAAGTTGTCGCAGGCAGCAAATTACTGCAACTCTTCAACCATTTATGCTATCGATGTAATTCCAACGGATTCTGAAAGCTGAGAAGCGCAGCTTTGTGCTGATAAACGATACATCACAGCAGTGGTGCCTGCTCTGTGTTGTTATGTAGCAGGAGAAAGAGGAGACAGAGAATGAGTGAGAGAGTGCAAATAGTGAATGTTTAGGGGTGTTTAGATGTGTCTTCTTTCTATAGTTTTTTATTGTTGTAAATAACATTATACGTTGTTTTATGGAAGTTCTGAGGGTGTTTTTGCTGTATTCTGGCCAAAGCAAGATGAGAGGTGAATGCCCTCTCACCAGCACCTGGAGTCTTTTTTGACACAGAGGTGCTCTAAATATTATGTGAAAGCACAAACAAGTATCCCAAAACAAAAAGAGAGACAGGATAGGGGTTGCTTTGGAGTTAAATATCATTCTTGAAATTTCACACATCTATAACATATAAAAATGTGAATTTTTTGAGAGGTTTTGAAGGTTCAATTTATTCTGAAAAAATGAGCAAAGAATTCACAGACATGTTTTGTGAAATGTATTAATCAAAAAAAGGGGAATAAGGAACAGGTGGACTGTTATTATTATGGGTGTAAAAGGGTTAAATAGACATTTGCAAAACATTGATGGCCAGCTAATGTTACTTGTAGCTTACGTTAATTGGACCAGGTGCCAACTAATAAATAATATCTATTTAATTTTATTGTTTTATTTATTTATCTAAATTATTACATTCACCCTGTTCAATAAATAGGTAAAATAGGGAGTCAAGTGTCATTTGTTTACGCCGCCATGGCTGCCCAGAGAGCTAGAGGGAACACTGGAGATATAAACACAGTATCACCATTCTGTCTGAAAATACCACCTATTGTTTTTTTGTACATCCCTGCTTGAGAGTAAGTCAGCGTTAAACCACCTGTATTTCTTTCCCTCCAGATTCAGCTCAAGTGCCTGAGAACTGGCCCCACAACGGTGAGATAAAGATCCAGGACCTGTGCGTGCGCTACGATCCAATGCTCAAGCCAGTGCTCAAACACGTCAATGCGTACATCAGCCCAGGCCAGAAGGTAATTAACGCGACGCTGTGAGCAGGATGGCAAGACCTGTCATGTGGTAGAGTGAGAGGAATTAAATGGGTTGGCACTTTATTATTCAGAGATCATTAAATGACTTCTGTTCTCAGATGAAACTCAGGATATTGAACGCTCCTTAGATTCATAATTGAATATTAGTACAGCTTCTACCATTTAGCTGATATAAATGTCACGTAAAAGAGAATTAATCCATGAAGGCTGAGTGATGCGCCATCATCTGCTCCCCGGAGGTTTTTTTGAAGCACGGCCAAATGACTGTTATGTAACATGCACGGCCGAAGACGTGGAATTGCTCTTTTTGTTGGAGCAGCTATGTTACACAGTAGCTGGTAATTCACACACTGTTGGAAAAGGAGCAAAAGGACACGTGCTGGGCTGCATTAATAAAAGCGGGGATGTGTGAATGTAGACAGGAGGGAAATACTCCCTGAGACTCAGCAGGACCTGGTAGGTTGCCTTCACAAAACTGAATTACTAAGACCTACAAACAGGTTAGCTTTTTTATGTTTTTTGTTTTTTTAAAAAGGGCTATATTCGTTGAACGTTAGTGATGCTGGAGTAGGTCAGAGCACTTCTTACCCGCAAGTTAACTGTCAAATGCTGTTGGTGTTTCTCGTCATTGTTATACATTGGCAACTCAAGACAAACAAACCCCCATCCCGACCACATTGGTTTCATGGTTCATAACATCTCCAAATGACGCTGTGGTTATTTTATCTGACTGTGACCGCAACAAAAACAAAAAATGTACTTCTTCTACTGCTTATATGGTTGTATTTCCCACTCTGATATTCTGCCCCCAACGGGTTACCTCCAGTATTACGCACTCTGCCTGCGTAGCACGTAAGCAAGTAACGTTCACAGTGCGTTCACGAACGGACACAAACGCTGAGTCAAATGGCAAGTACATCCCCAGCCTAATTAAATCTCAGGCCGAAAGAGTTTCATCTAGTAATATATATCGTCAAGATTTTCCAAATGATTAACAATTTTAAAAATATATAATATAATGTCATGTAATATCATATAATATAATTTCCACTGTACGTCCAATGTGTAATATCATTAAAATATGATGGGATCAACAGTTAAACATACTCACCATTTTGTAAATTTAAATGTCAAATATTGGTGAAGTTAAATATTACGTTGCTTCTGACTGACACAAAATAAAAGGAACTACTGTTTACATAAAAAAATAAGCATTACCCCATTTCCTCAAACTTTTACTTTCTCATTAGTTTGATGTGCAGAACATAATCTGAAACTCTGCACATCAGCGCTTGTGACTTGCTGCCTCTTACCATCAATTACTTACGTATGTGAGTCCACCAAAGCTGACTGAAGACTGTTTTGTTTCCCAAAGCATCTCAGTCATCCAAAACATAATTTAAACTTGCACTGTCACAGCAGTACTTTTATTAAAATGACATTATCAAGTAGCGTCTAGAATGTCTCAGGCTGATAAGAGGACCGTGGATTTATTCTAAATGTGGGTATTTTACTTTGAATTCACAGCAACATGTCTCTGTGAAACTGTGAGCTTGCACTGTGTTGCCGTCCACACGCAGCGTGCAGCTGCCGCTCGGTTATCACGCAGGTGTCTTTTGTCTCACAGCAGTGTCGAGCAAACTGAAACTCGGTGAGCTCTGTTTCTCCTCTGTCAGGTGGGAATCTGCGGTCGCACAGGCAGCGGGAAGTCTTCCCTGTCGTTGGCCTTTTTCAACATGGTGGATATTTTTGAAGGTGGGTCTGTGTCCTGTCTCACTGTTAACACACACAGAAGGAGACCACTCTGTTCTTTCCACTTCTTTCATCTTTGGTTCGTGTTTGGTTTCTGTTCCTGCTGTCTCTCATCTTTATTTGTCCTGCGTTCTTCCACGGGTTCATTAAAGGGAATGATATTTTAGATAATATCGTGGCTGTTTGGTAGGATTGTTTAAGAACTTCCAAACAGTTGGCTCGAGAAGCTCTTGATCCTGATTTTTAGATTTTTATCCCAAAAAAACTATGATTAAATTTTTTTTTTGGTGTTTTGTAGTCGTAATCTTTTTTAGGACTTTGGGTATGAATCATTAAATTATTGTTTAAAATTAAAGTAATTTTAAGGGGTAACTCTGAGCTATTAATTGAAATTCAGTTACAACTCAAATGAGAAAAATCTGAAAACATATGGAAAAAAGTGATTCTTCTTATTATACATTTGCATTTACTGTTTTACTGTCCTTTTTTAAAAGGACAGTATGAGCCCAAGATAGTTCACAGTTTTTGTCCTCATCAGTTTCATTAAATTTGACGTTGAAATTGATGATGCTGTGTGTCTGGGCTAAACGTAATCAACGATAACTCAATGGAAACAGATATTTGTGGTCAGACAAATCAGTATTCCAGAAGAAAAAGGCAAGAAGTGAACAAAACAAAAAAACAATACATCATAACTTGAAATGCTCAATGCAGAAAGCGTTTTTGGAAAAAACTTCAACATCCCAACCTTTTCTTTGACTTGGAATTATTGATCGGTAGAAAATGTCCCTTCTGTGTTCCTGAATGCTGTGGGAAGTGGTGAAAGCTTTGCTGATGAATTTTTGGTTTACATAAATATCTTACTTTCCTATACTAGCCAAAGAAATTAAAGTAATTGTAGGAATTTCTTTTTCTTTCTTTCTTTCTTTTTTTTAAAAAAAAGAAAGAAAAAAAGAAAATACATGTCGTCTTCTTTTCCAAAATAGATAGAACTGATCTGAATCAGATTTACCTTATTAATTCTGTGGGGGTGTGAATTAGTTAATACAAAAGAAAAACAAGAGCTTCAGTTCAGACTCTGCAGACCTTACTGAGTATGTAAAATATGACAGCACAGTTCTGAGGAGACTAAACAAGTACAGCTTGTTTGGAGGACTTGGCAGGAGAAGGTCTCTGCTGTCTACAAAGAGTGTGGAAGCGTGACTGAGGTTCACAAAAGTGTGTCTGAGCATCCATAAGACTTCTGAAATATTGTTCTACGCACAGATGAAACAAGAGTAGAATTGTGTAACTGTAATGACCGGCACCATGTTAAACCAAACCCAGCATTATAGCAGAGGCCATTCACTGCCAAGCACCGCGGTGGAGAGAGGTGATAATTTGGGTTTGGGATACAGCTGTTGCTCCTTGCATGATGTGACTCAAGTATTGTGAGGTCAAATGTGAGGCCATCTGTACAAACAACAGACAAAGCTTGATTCAAATTGAATCACGCAACGAGACAAAGATCCAATACCTCAATATTTTTCACGATTAAAAAAAAGTTGTATGCTATTGTTTGTCAGAGGTGTTATTAGGCTGATACTAAGACTCACTACAATTGGAGGATTTTAAATGTTTTGTTTTTCAAAAAAAAGAGAAAACAGAGGGTACAGAGAGGAGGCATTAACCTTTGCACATGACTTTACATGGCCATCAAGGTGATTCTTCACTTCTCTTGTGCCACAGCGTGAGGCCACATTACGCCTACATATTTGGGCAGACTGCCATTGTCTCGTCATCATTTAAAGTGTTCACACGCAGCTGAGGTCTTCGTTTTAACAGCCACAGTGAAGTGAAGCATAATTCCCAGTAATGTTCAAGCAATTTGCTTGGGCACAAGTGGAGACTGTAAAACTCTGGTCAGACTGAAAATGCAGTCATATGGACAAGGTTTTTGATAATAAAAATTTAGAGAGAATTAACTTTGAGGTATGTTTTTTTTTTTTCCTGCTGCAGTCATACAAAAGTGGAAGTCAAAGTTGCTGTTGGACATACTACATTTCAGGTCATGAATGAACTTGTGGTATTGACGGCATTAAAGGTGTTTTAAGAGCCAAAATGGAATCTTTTCGTAGGTATCGTGCAAACTTAAGAGCTAATTAAGGAAATGAGTAATGTAGTTTTCCTTTAAAATATGTTCTGTATCATCTCTGAACATCTACCTTCCCAGTTGTATGAGTGACATATGTTTATGCTGGAGAAGCTGTCCCACTTTATCGCTCAGCTCTTTTTAAACACTCCTACAGGTCCCTTTGTGTGAGAAACTAAATGTCTTTTGTTCTTCATGTGTGTCCTTTCAGTTTTTAGTGGACCTGAAGTAGACTCCTTTGTCAGAGGGTTAAAACAAGGGCATAATGAACGACTTGACCCATTTTCATACTCTTTGGTCATTTTTCTTCAGTGGGGTAGTGCTAAAGTCTTAAAGCTGTCTTCTGTATTTACTGCACTTTGAAGGCAGGTTGTAATTGTATCATTCTGTTTTTACTCTGAAGAATGATGGATGCTCCCAGGCTGATTATTCAGGCTAAGATGAGAGCACGCAGTCACTTTTTCCATACACACACACTCACACACGTTTCATTCAAATGTAAATTAAACCATTGTGTCAGCAACATTTCCTTATAAAGCGATGAACTACAGATGGAGCACCAGCTTCTCTGACACAAGTGTACTGCGTACAGTTGATTTCACCATCCTGATAGTGCACTTTAACTTTGCATTCAACAAGAAAAACGTGTCAATTTAACTTTGTACATGCTTAAATGTTTAAGAATAAGAAGTAAACTGTATATTTTTTTTCACTTTTCCAACCTTGATAAATTGAAGGACACAATAGCCACAAAAGCAAGGACAGGTGATCTTGCTGTCTGTCGATTATAAAAGCTCATTTATTCTTCTGCGTTAAAGCTATGCCGTAGCTACAGCGTAGGTGTGAACCCTACAGCATAGGCTATGGCATAGCCTGACATCTGTTGCTATTCCTTCTTAGTCATTTTCAAGTTGGGTAGATTGATGGTAAGCTGGAACATCTGTAAAAGAAAATGAAAAAAAAGAAAATGCCTGGTGCTCAACATTTATCTGCTCCATTAAACACATTTTATGTGCTCCGTTGCTATGTGTGAGCTACATATAGGAAGTAAGCAAAAGGAAATTCAGCTACAACGTTGTAGAAGAAGAACCCAAATTGCCACCTAGTGGTTCGCGAAATTACAATAATAGTACAAAGTACAGAGTACAGAGGTAGTGTAGGGGCTATGCGTAGCTTGAGTGTGGTTCCTATGCAGCAACGTAAATATGGTAAGAAATGTAAACTTTCATTACTTAAACCAGAATATGGACAGTATTTACAGCAATTGCATTTTAGCGCTGGAGGCAATGGAGCCATGACATGAACCAGCCACGACTGAATCACGCTTTGTGGTTCTGGGAAATAAAGGCCTGAGATCCCTGGGAGACTTGTACATACACGGACAGTTTGCTAGTTTCAATCAACTGTGCTCAACCTATGCATTAAGTAATACAGACTTTTTTCACTTTCTCCAACTTCGCAACTTTGCAAGAGCCCATTCTCCTCAGTTCCCCCAGGCTCCAACCCTCAGTGGTATAGATTTGGTTCTCCAGACTAAATGTTGGCCAAAGGGCCATGTCTCATATCTCTAAAATCTTTTATTGCAATTAAATGACTCAGTCGTAAATAAAAGCAGGACTGAATGGAGAAACCGAATTCCCAATAAGCATGTCTGATGCTTTATGGCAACAAAAGCGTCAGAGGCTGTTAACTCTTCTTCTACCTGTGCTAGACTTTTCTGTTATCCAGTTTAAAGTTCTCTTTAGGCTACACTATAGCAGAGACAAACTCTTCAAACTACAGGACACAACCACCGAAGCTTGTGGCAGATGCTCCCAGACACCCTGCAATCTGATGTACATGTTCTGGACATGCTCTAAATTGTCCGGCTATTGGCAATCACTTTTTAAAATCTATTTCTCACGTCCTGCGTATTTCTATTAGTCCTTCGCCACAGATAGCTATTTTTGGAGTGCCTCCTGATGAACTTGTAGCCACGCCCGTGCAGGACAATGTTATAGCTTTTGCATCTTTGATTGCACGTAGAAAAAATTCTTCTCTTATGGAAATCCTCCCAGTCACCTTTCAAGTCCAGGCTGCATGTGTTATTATTTCTGTTGAAGCTGGAGAAAATCAAATTTGACCTTTGAAGCCATCCAGGAAAGTTTTACTCACACTTATTCAGATAGTGAAAATGTAATTCTTTTCAGTTGTATTGTGTATTGGAACTGTTAATCAATAACAAATTATTTAAAAACAAAACAAAACAAAGAGTGTCGGAAATAACTTTATTCAACAAAGGATAAGCATCTTTACAATACAAATCAGGGACTATGCAATGCAAGGAGAGATGTGCCATTATTGCGGCCATTTGCTCAGAAAATCAAAAAAGTCATCATCTAAGCCAATGATGTTAGTTAAGGAAACAGTCCCTGAATCTGTCTCAGGATGCTTGAGACTATAAAGAAAACATGGACACAACTCTCACACCACCTTCAAAATGATCCTGAGTGATCGGATCTGAGGCCATCTTGGAATGTGTTCAGCTCCTCCATTAGAGCGGACCACTTGTGATTGAATACATGTTCATAAGAAAAAAGGTCTTGACGGTGTTGGAGATGACCTTGTGGCTGATATTTATACAGAGCCAGTCTGTTTGCTGCAACAATGCAAGAACGGTCACAGTAATAAATCCAGTGAACTTGTGCTAAAGACTCTCGTTATGCAAAGTGCTGCACTTAACACAGGATGTGATGTTTGTCCATTTACAGGGAAGATCATCATTGACGGGATCGACATCTGTAAACTTCCTCTGCCGACTCTCAGGTCTCGGCTCTCCATCATCCTCCAAGATCCGGTGTTATTTAGTGGGTCAATAAGGTACAAAAAGACGCACTGACACAAAGCCTACGCATATCTGTAAATCATTCTTGTAACTTCCTGTTTTTAGAGTATTACAGACGTGAAGCACTGGCTCAAACTTTAAAAACTAATTTAATTTAATGAATATACACCATTAAGTTTATTGTTGCAGAATAAACCGAGGATAAATGCATCAAATTTAAAGAAAAGTAAAAAAACAATGATAACTGAACTGATGACCTCATATCCTGCGTCTGCAAAATAACCCAGGTGAAGACAACATGCGTGAAAACTCACAACCAACAATTCAATATTTAGCAGGCAGATAAGCTGATTTTCATGCTACGCCCATGACTGTGACGGTAAATGGCACGTTTTCAACCTAGCAGAGGTTCTACACAGCACTTCACGTTTTTCTGTTTTTCTCATTCACCTATTCCCTGGTAAAGCACCTCCTATCATATATAATCTATACCCAGCAGGCAGTCAGCACATGTTGTACTCCAGCAGCATATCAGGGGCACTGTGAGCTTCAGTGTCCTGAAAAAGGACACTTGACACATGGCGATCGATTTGCCATGTGTACTACTAATAATGATGACCATAGTAGGGAAGGTATGCAGTATGAGGTTTCTAGAATGGCCTGTTAGGTGCCCTATGACCACATCTTCAACACCTCATTTCCACTCATGTGATACGTCCATTTTGAAAAGTCCATCTATTCCTTTGGGAACCTCTGTAGCCTCTGAAGTAGTTTCAGAACCTCTTCTTCTAAACTTGTTGAACTTGTATTGGCTACAGTGTAGGTCAGGGCTCTTCAACAATGGTCCTTGAGGGCTGGTATCCTGCATGTTTTATACACTGTACAATTTTAATTTGTCTTATCAGATTAGTTCAAGTCACCTTGCACGATATGAAATCAGTAGATAATTAATTTACAGCGTGTTGCACTGTGCAACTGAACACACGTTGAATCGTAGCTACAAAAGAAGTAGATGTGAAGTCAGAAGCATTCCTATTGGTTGGTTAGCTGACAGAGATTGTAGAGGCAGGGAGAGGCTGTCATACTCCAAATTTATGACACCGCTTGATATCTGTCGCAGCCCGTCTTTGGTCGCAAGATGGTTCTATCTTTCATCTTTGCTCCTGTCTCACTGTGAGATCTCCAATCCACTGTTTTTGAGCTGCAATGGCTGATAGATCATCCTACATTGGAGACTGACGAAATCGTAGTGTGAACCTGGCATTAGTTTTTCCTGCTTCAGAGCACCTGGTTCAGAGGAAATGGACCGCTAACATACTTGTGCAGACCTTGATGACAAACTGATGGTGATCCATTCATTTGACTCAGGCGTGTTGTGGCAGGGAAACATCTAAGACATGCAGGGCCCCTCAGAGCTCTGGTAGCTCCTATATAGGCTGCTTATTTTTTAATCTAATGTAGTCTAATTGAACCCGAAGTGAGCTGGGATAGACTCCAGCAGACCCCCATGACCCTGCACAGGAAATAGCGGGTATAGATGATGGATGAATGGATGGATGGATGTAGTCTAATGTCTTTCTCCCGATGGGTGTGTTATCACATCCCTGAAAATGTCTATATTTTAATCAGAATTGTGGGAATTGGTGTTTCCCAGTGAAAAAGTGATGCAGAGACCAGCTTTTTTGTTTTTTTCTTCATAAAACATGTCAAACATAGCCTTTGTCTCTCTGTACAGTCCTGAGACATTTGCAGAGCTGCAACTGTGCTGCTCTCTCTGTCTTTTAATAGAGGAAAGGATATGCTCATTTAACACCAAATATGTGAACTTAAGAGAAGACTCTTCCGTGTCACTGTTTGATTTATCACACTCATCTAAAAAAATAAAAAAGTAACTAACTGAATTTTACAACAGCAACAACAATCATCTTCATCTAGATTTATATATAGTTTTTACATCTGAAAACCCAAATCAAAGCTCTTTCTAAAGACTTATTCTGGAGAAACTGTGTGTTGGGAGCAGTCTTTCCTGAGAGATGTTTGTCACATAACGACGTCCCATCTGTGGGGTGAGCAGTTGAAAACACAGTTTGAACTCTGGTTTGGAGCTAATCTGACTTTTGTCACGGACATCACATACCGAGGAGGTCACCAGAGAGATGGAGGACCCCACGTCGTCTTCTTCTTTCACACACACTCACAACCTCCGTGTTTGTGTTACCAGATAATAACAGAGACTCTGTGTTTGTTATAGAAAGACAAAGAGCATGTGCTGTTTGTTTGGACAGATATACCGTTTGAGATAATGGTGTCTTTTCAGTGACGTTTGTTTACGTGAGCGTGAGCCCGAGGTGAATGATCGGCAGTAACTGCTTCACACTATGTTCAGAACCTTAAACATAAACATTTCCCATTTCCTTTTAGATTTTATTGTAATTCTTTTTTTATTCTTCCTGTCTTGGAATTGCCAAGTTGGTGATCTTTAATATTTTTTTATTGTGTTTTTTTTTTTTTTTGTAAATAATTCAAGCTTCTCCAAGTGTTGTCCATCTAAACAAAGATGAATAAAATTCAGCTTTGGTCTGTTTTTAAACCCGTCTCTTAAATCTCAAGGCCGTAGGCAGACAAGTTGCTTAGTTCACTATCAATGAAAGGGATTTTAAAATATAATATGGTAATTTAATATTTGTTTAGAATAATTATATTTATATTAACTCAGAGAAAAGGCAAAAAAGGCCTCCTCAACTGCAGCTGTAAGGAATGTAGCTGCAAATTCTCTGTCAGGCCATACGTGAGAGTTTCAGGGTCAGTGAAGATATATTGTAGATTATAATTTGAGTGTACATAGATATATGTGACCATTATGTTTGAAAGTTCTCAGAGGTTGAAACCCCAGAGGTTTTCAAATTTTCAAGTTTTTGAAAAAAAAAAATGTCTGTAAATGCTCTGCAATAACATTTACTTTTGTGTAAAACTTAATAAATGTGAATCTGCAGCTTTGATGCTGAAGAGATCAGAAATGGAAATGCAGACGTATGACAGAGCACAGCCGTGTTTAAGTGTCATAATTATGAGCCTGATGGGTTTCAACGAGGCAAAGAGGAAAGAACAAAGACTAACGCAAATTCTGTTTATCAGGGAGAAATGAATTTGTCTTGTGAGGAGATCGGAGTCAGTACGCTGATGAGTTATGGATGAGTCGAGAGCCTGCTGGGGAGAGAAGCCTCAACACTCACAAAACCGCAGTTTGTAACTGCTGCCGTGGATAATCACTTAAAAAGAACAAAAACAAACAAACAAACCCTTTCAACTGTTTTTTTTAAATGTCTCCAAGTTTTAAAGGCATCTCCAAGTTCTTCACTGCACACCAAAGCTTTTCAAGTCAAAAAATGTCTTCAAACCCAGATTGTACAGGAAGGTGGGACATTTTAGTATGGGTATTGTAAATCCCTCTAAATGACACCTGCTTCTGCAGTTTTTTATATGCATCATCCCTTTGATATTAAAGGGGGCATGTTTCTTGAAAAAGCTGCTGCGCTTGAGAGCATATATGGTTGACTCTGCCCCTAAAAATGAGCTGCATTAAACAGAGGAGCAATAACATGGTTGAAAAGGGCGCTTTTGTATTATATTTCTGTTGTCAAAGTTTGTTGCAGCCGTTTCATTAAGACCTCAGGAAATGGTGTAAACTTATGAAAAAAGGGCATAATATGTCTGAGTGTTGTACATTTACATGTTAGATAATTATCTTTAGTGAGAAAAAAAAACAAACCTTATGGTTTCGTGACCCATCACTTGTGTTGCAGGTTTAATCTGGATCCCGAGAGGACGTGCACAGATGATCGCCTGTGGGAGGCGCTAGAGATTGCTCAGCTGAAGAACATGGTGAAAGCTCTGTCTGGAGGACTCGGTACTCAAATTTGCTGCATCCTCCAAGAGATGAATTTTTTTTTTTGTGACTGCAAAAGTCACACCGGATCTTTAAAGTGGGATTCTTGTCCAGCATGAAGAACTGAAGAGTAATTTACTGTCGTGTGTCCTCTTTAGATGCGATGGTGACAGAAGGTGGAGAGAACTTCAGCGTTGGGCAGAGGCAGCTCTTCTGTTTGGCTCGAGCGTTCGTCAGGAAGAGCAGCATCCTCATCATGGACGAAGCCACAGCATCTATAGACATGGCCACGGTGTGTGTTTGTGTGTCATATCTGATGATGTCCAGTACCAGTGATTGTACTGAAAGACAAAAAAAAAAAAAAACTAATAAATTAAAACTAACTTTGAAGAAAAAAGCCAATCATTTCTGTTAATCATTTATTGTATTTGTTGCACTAATGTGTGCATTTTAATTTATACATGTTCAGTATCCGGTAATTGTATCACCTGTGTGCCTTCCTGCAGGAAAACATCTTACAGAAGGTTGTGATGACGGCGTTTGCAGACAGAACTGTCGTTACAATCGCGGTAAGTCCTTCAGGCCGCCCTCGTATGAGTTTGGTTGCTGCTAGTAAAGCAACAAAGCTTCTCATGTGTCCAGTTTGTCCAGTGCTGAGAGGTGCAGGTATAAGGCTCTTGCACTGAGATCTATGTCTATCTGCCATTAAATATTATCCTTTTGCATCTTTGTCCTCCATCCTTTTCCCTTTGCACACTAATTATTTTCCCCTGCAGTGTATAACACATTTAGCTTTTCACATGATAGAAAACGTCAGTCTTCTTTGCCACTTACGCTTATCTGCTCTTCTTTATGTACTTTCTATATCTATGATTGTTCCTTCATTCCTTCTGCTCTCTGTCTTACTCTCTCTGTTTCTTATTTTTACCCTCCATCATCCTCTGTGTCCTTTCGTCCCTCCACCAGCACCGTGTGTCCTCTATCTTGGACGCTGAGCAGGTGCTGGTCTTCTCCTCTGGAATCTTGGTGGAAAGTGACTCAGGTCCCAAACTGCTAGCACAGGAGGAGAGCCTCTTCAGTGTGTTAGTGAGGACTCACAAGTAGACCTGGATCAACTCAGACCGCTGGCTTTGACTAAATCTCTTTCTGTCCTCCGTCAGTTCTTCCGACTGTTTCTACTTGTTTCTTTTTTCTTTTTTCCTGTGTACCCCGGCTGAGTCAGAGCTGAAGTCTGAGTCTGGGTCTGCTGAAGCCTTTCTGCCACTGACAGTCTGGTTGGTACCAAGAAAGCTCCTGCATGCTCATTCATAGACACTTCAAATACATTAAGATGAATTTAGCTGCTGTCTGCAATGTTGCAAATATACTTGTACCCTGATATAAATTATATGTTTATATATA
>JBAMYA010044303.1:0-12589 GCA_037176975.1 Arrhamphus sclerolepis
TATGGTGTCAGCAGGTCACTGATGTATTTTGGTCCTAAACCATTCAGAGCTTTATAGACCAGCATCAGAACTTTAAACTCTACACTGGCTGCCTGTCCATCAAAGGATAAAGACCTCAGAACTGGACTGATGTGGTCCACCTGTTTGGTCTTTGTGAGGACTCGAGCAGCAGAGTTCTGAATGAGCTGCAGTTGTCTAACTGATTTTTTTTTGGTAGACCTGTAAAGATGCTAGGAGATTCAACACTCACTGTCTATGTGCTCCTGAAGTTGAAGCTATATTTAAGGCAACACAAGCACGGGGAAAACATGTGATTAAAATTGCTAAAAAGCTGCTGGTTTAAGCTAAACCACATACATAAAAATGTGCAGTTACTGTCTCTGTGTAATAGTCATGTAATTCTAGCCTCAAAACGTTTTTCACACATGGACACCAGACCAATTTCAACTCCCACCTTGGCCTTGAATGGGTGCACACAGTCTGCTAATAATCAATTTGCATATAAGAGTGTTGTTTGCTCCTCAAGCGGAGAGGCAAGATAAATAAAGCAACAGCAAAGAAACAGTGAGATTTTGCCAAAGTTGAAATTGAGATAAATGAAGTGAAGTAGAGACGGGGACATATTCCCTGAAATCTCAAATAGAAAAAAATAGCTTCATGAAAAAAGTAACAGCAGTCATCAACTCGGTAAATTCAGAACAAACGACCCTGCAGAGGAAGAAAAGAAACAATTACAAACTAGAGGCAAAAAAGCAGATCAGGCCTCAAAAGAAGAGGAGGACCAGCATTTTCACCAGGGTCTATCCACAGCTGTTACACAAGGATATGTTGTTTTTTGTGTTTTTATGTCATCAACAATTAAATAAGCATATACTATATTTAAAAAAAATAACAGTTAGATGACCCCCTTCATTTTTTTCACTTCACTATCATGCCAGATTTATTCTATTTTTATATTTATTTATTTGTTAAGTTCAAATTAGTTATAATCTCCATTCTCCATTTGCTTTCTGATAAAAGTCTCTTTGATGAAATGTATTTCTGGAGAAGAGTTCAGCTGCTTCTCGAGAACAAGCCACAATCGCACCTTAAACAAGAAAACACATCTGCTAACGTTATCCCATTTTAAATAACGTGTTGGCACCTTAACAACGTCTTCTAAGTCGTTTTAAATTAACTTTGAATTGTATTGTATGAGTGTATTCAGCAGTGATGTGTTGTTCACAAACAAATTGATCTAGACGACCTAATCTTTCAAAGCAACAACAGCCGTGAGTTTGCATTAATACCCAGACCTCCACTTTCTAACTTTCTTTCACTAAAAAGTCATTGTTTGAAGTAGGGCTTAATGTCTATACCTGAGATTTTTGATCACAAACTGGGCTCTGTTACGACTCAAATTGGGTTTTCATAGACATTCTCAGTGAACAAATCTGAACAGAACAGAGGAAGCTAAGTTTTTGATTTCGCTTTCTGGAGTATTGAGGTCGTCATTACACCGAGCTAAACTGAACACTAGCTCAGTTGACCTGACATTTCCAGTTCTGTGAAGCTCCTGCTTGTAGTAAATTAGTACATTTGCTCTCAGGAAGCATTTCCAGTGACTATACTACATAACTACAATTCTGCAGTCCCTACGCTCTAATTAAAGACACGGTCACAGACAAGCATTTCTGCATTTTGTTTTTAACCTATTAACAATGTGTCTCCAAGGAAGGTTACTAACTTTACATACACTCTCACTCATGATGCAATATAATCTCCACCTGTACAGAACTACATGAAGCTAGCACAGCTGTGGTAGTTCTGGTGAGAAATGACAACTACTCAATTCATTCTGTTTTCATTTGTGAGAAAGCTCCAAAGACTTTTTGCAAAAAGAACTCCATATACTGTAAACTACAAATCTGTGAAACATTCCTTTAGAAAAACAGTCAGGATATTGCTAACCAGAATGTCATGCATACATTTACCTCTAATATTCTTTTTTAGCTCCAGATCGGGCTCCACTTAACATACAATGGACCATGATTGGCTCCACACTCACACTGTACTGGGATCCTGTAGTAGCCATGGAGACAGAGTCAAATGTTACTGGGTATTTGGTAGGTCCCCGTTTTTAACAAAGCTTCTATTTGTCTCCTGATTTATCTGTTGCATTGGCTCATTTTTCTGTATCACCCTGTCCTATTTCAGGTGGTGCTGAAGAGACATCGCTACAATGACATTAACACCATCTTCACAAACAAAACCACAGCTACACTCAGCCTCTCAGCCAATGACAACTATCTCATTCAGATTAAGCCTGTGAGTGAGGGTGGAGAAGGTGTGGGCAGTGAACCCATCCACATCCACAAATTAAGTAAGTTTCCTATTTTTTTTTTTGTTCATTCCTTCTGTGACCACAAATACAGTTTAACCAAAGATTGAATAATTTAGAGAGAACATTTAATTTTACTTGAGTGCATCAGTTTTCAACCATGTGTAATAAACTTATTTTTAGCCTGAGAAATGCAGCATTTTTAGAAATGCATGCATGTTGTCATCCATCTCTGCCATTGGGTTATTATTACTTGTTGACTGGCTGCAGAGAGCTGCAGCATATAAAACTGGTCTGTGGTCCCACCTTGCTGCTGAACAAAATTGTTGCTCAGTTCACCACTCTGCTGTTTGATATAACAACCTTATCTGCTTGGGATACTTTAATAGACTCCACTGTTACAAGTGAGTAATGTAAATATGGAAAACTTCACAGTTTGCTTTTGATTTATGTGACTTTTCAGAATTTCAGAGGGCAGCAGAACAGGCTGTAGGCTATTTCTATATATTTGTTGTTTTTTTGTTTTGTTTGTTATTTTGTTTGTTTGTTTTTTCTTAAAAGGGAGGAATATTTTTAGGTTGTTCACTGGTTGTTCCATTGGTTTTGGTTTCAGGCATGGGGGCTCAGGGCTCCAGAGCAGCAAGCTGCCGAAGCAGCTTTTCCTGCTCCGCAGTTCTCTTCGGTGCACTGCTCTGCTCTGTATGGTGATGCTGAACCTCAGCCTGTGAAGCCCCACCATCTCCGTTCTTTCATTTAGCCTCCCTTAAGGTTGACCCTCCACTGGACTGGCGAGGCCCAGGTTTCAGTGGCTAGACCTGGAAAGAGTGAGAAAGGGTTGAACTTCACCAAACTCTGAAGGAACCATGACACTTCTTTAATGACATCAAAAGGAAACATGAAGAAACATGCATGATATGTTTTGGTATTTCTTCCTGTATCTAAAGTGCCACCGTTAAGTTTTAACCAGAGGTTGTGATGTCTATCATTTATCTTCTTTAGCATCTTTGGGTATACTATTGCCTTAAATCCCACTTTACAAAAACAGTCCATACCAAAGTAGGTGACACAGGCTTGCTTTAACCCTGTAACAAAAATGTTGAGTGAAAATAAGTTATCTTAACATTGTCAACAGCAGGGTGATTGATAATAATATATTCAGTGACGGCACCCATATTTTAGCCTCTCAGAAGATCCCAAAACCATTTATTTTAAAACCATTCATTTTTAACATTTTTTTGTGCCCTTATTTTCCAATAGCAACATCCATTGTAGGCAAAAGATTTTTACCAGGCTTTGTCGAATATAAGACAAATACATAATTTAACAGCTGTGCCTGAAACCCACTTATATCTGGGTAGTGAAATAATATCAAGTCTGTTAGAGAGCCACGGGCCCCTGAGCTTTAGCCTCAACAACATTCTGATGGAGCTTGGCACTTTGCTCTCTATCTCATGCTCTCCTAAATAATAGATGCCTATCACACTCTGCATTCTCAGTCTTAGAAAAAAAGCAAAACCTGATGTTGAAAAGAAGAGACCCTTTGGCGTAACTATGTCAAGCAGATACCATCCATACTGCTCTTTGGGACGACCAGTGTTCTAAATCATAACACAGAACCATGTAAACCCCAGATGACCAGCTGCCAAAGTGCAGAAGATAACAAGATAACAGTGCCTTCACTAGAGCTCGCTCCAGTGGTTTTCTTTCCTTCCAGTTGAAATAGCTTACAAGAGAGCTTCATGTTGCAACATAGATATTGTTTGCTTTTTCTTTTTTTTTAATATTAGTTACCAAGGATAAGAAAGCTCCAAATATGGGAGCAATCTCTTATTGGGAATTGTATGTCAATTACATTTTCACTGAGGCAGTGAAGACAAAAAAGGCTATCAACTTGAAGAAAACAAAAATGGATTGCAATACATGACTTTTTTTTTCTCCCAAGTATTTATATCTGTGGATTAATAAAGGACTCCATCTGTATCACAAGAGTAACTGATGCAAAAACTATAGTAAAAGAGCAAACAAAAGTCATGGATGTCCCTTTATCCCCACTTTACAACCATGAACCAGGATGAACGGCATCAAAAGAAAATTACTGCTATGCTGAGGTGGATACTTTTTACGCCTTTTTATCATGTTGATGAGTCTGTCAACAGCTATCCAAGTAAAAGCAGAGGTCCAATTGCTGGGACCTGGCACTACTCATGTGGAAGGATGCAGTCAGCTGAACTGCAACTGTTTCTGTGCCTTTGCCAAATGTGGAGTTATATACAGCTAGTTAGAGGCATTTGTTGTGTGCATTTTATGCTCCCCACCCCTTCCTTTTAAAATCCCCTCTCAAAGTCAAACGAAAGCACAAGGAATTGATGCAAGGTGACTGGAAGTCCTCACTTTAATGTCTGAACGGGTGTGCAGGAGCCCAGAGGCCTTGTAAAAGATCCAAATGGCCAACATAATCAGACTGTCCTATCTGCTTCTTGACTGGATTCAAAAACGTCTGTGCTCCTTGATTAGACTGCTGCAGACCAAGTCAATGGGATATTGATTTTCCAGGCCCATTATTGCAGCTGTCACAATTCAGCTGCTTGATTGACTGCTCACGTTCTTATGCACTTGTTCTGTTGTGTTGCAGTCTGTGATGTTTCAGATGTCCTCCAATATTTCCGCTGCTTCACTCACATCTGACATTTTCAAATGATTTTTATTGTTTATTTTTTAATGTGCTTTGGTTTAATGAGAAATCTCAGAATTTGCTCAGTTTATGACAGCAGATTTAAAGATGCATAATTGCAGAGTGGTGTTAGGATGTGGCCTGACATTGATTAGCTGGCTGATTCCTTTGAGTTGCATATCAAAACATCATGCTCCAGCAGTGGAACTGCATTATCTTTGTCACCAGCAGCACAGAACCCCAGTCACACCAGCTTTTTAAACTGTGAAATTTCATGTTGACAACATGACAACTTTGTCCATAGACTGAGAATCCTGTTGCTAATTATCTGGGTGGTATTACCCAGTTGATTCCAGAATTGTGTCATGTTGTTTTAAAGAAGTTACATGTTTCCAAGGAGCGAACATTTTTTCTTGAATAACTGTGTCCTATTATTGTCGCGGTATCATCAGCTAATGAGGTTGTTAGTTTGCAAACCAATTTGAGTTTTTGTATTCCTCGTTTAGTTCAAGATTTAATGGTATATTTCAAAACTAACATCCAGAGGATTGTAAACACCCCAGCACAAAGAAAGTAAATAGAAATCCAGAGATCTTAGACTAAACTGTTTCTGCCTGGCTGGTCTGTTTAATTGTTCAGCAGCAACTAATTCAGAAGGCATTTTTATAAAAAGATATCTGTAGGTTAACGTTCTGAAATGGAAAACAGGTGTGTAGTTGATTTTTTTTTTTTTTAGTTAAGTTTTAGTTTTCTGGTTTCTGTTGTCAGTCTGTATTGAGTCAGAGCAGTTTTGAACGATCCCTTTGGAGTGTAGCTACACCGAGGTAAACAGTTCTTGTGTACAACAAAAGGGCTGAATGCAAGTATAACCTCAAACCACAAAGAAACATGAGACAAGAATGTTATCTATGGCTTTAGAATTGAAATACATTTGAATATCCATTGCTTCACATTAGTAGCCAGCTTTGGTAGCCTGTTGTCAGGTACACACTGAGAATGCTGGTAGTCTGGAAACAATTGTAGATCCGTAGATATTGTGAAATTTCAAATACCCAATATACAAGAACAAGCAGATGATGTATGTCACTCTGCTGTCGTCTGGTGTGACCGGGTTTCAGAGATGCATATTGTGTAATTTGTTTTTGTAAATATTTCCAATTGAGATAATCTGATGCAAGATCACAGGCGAATCAGTTAGTCTTTTACATTATGTGACTGTGCTGAGCTTTTTTAAAAAAATATTATTTACATAGTTGTAGTTGAACCTCTGCTCATACCCCCCTTAAAAAAGTCTGCTTTAATCAAAATGATACAACACAATCTCAATAAGGTGATGGAAGTGATGAGAGTCAGTTGAATTGGTCAACATGTATTGATAACGAACAACAACATATACCAACCATGAGGTGCATTGGTTGAGGTAGATTAGCGTCTGTGGATGTTGTTGTGAATAAGGAGTGCAACTGGTACATTGTAAATAGCTTGTATATATATTTTTAAACCTGGCCATCAAATACACTTTGTTCTTTCATATGGTGTGTTCTCTGGCTTTAATACCTTTGTATTAATCAATGATCTCTGTGAGATACTGACATGTTGAATGACATTTTCATATTGAAAAGTAACTGTATTGTCTTGTATACTAAAATTGTGCATGTCAGATATTGTTTGTTGATTTGTTTGTTTGTTTTTTCTAAAATTGTAACTTAATAAAGATGTTTATTCCAGCAATTTTTTTTTCTTTTCCTGTTTCTACAAAACTCACTGACTTGCAAGAATTGCCTTAGATCTGTTGAAATATTGGCCTCCTCAGGGACCCCAGGCCTTATGTGTTAGTTAGTGGATAATAAGTTATTTCATTGATTGCATATTTGTCATAAAATATACATATATATATATGTATAAAGTACAATATCGGATCATTAGTTTGTATTATAAATATATTAATCTTAAATCTTTTCCTTTTTGGCATTTCAGGTTGTGTATAGAAATATATTTCTATTATTGCTGTTTCTTTTTTAAATTGCTCCTTCAATATGCACTGTTTTTACCACAAAATGACAGAGAAAACCTGGAGTGATACATTTTCTTTTTTAATTCCAGCTGAGGACTGCTGCTCTTTTGTGTTCATGCACGATAGTCGATAGTAAAATACATTTTTCGCAGATATAAACCAGGAGGGAGCTGCATGAATGTGTACGGATAGAAATGTGCTATGTACAGGCTCTCCATTTCCCATTTATTGCAGTTTCTAAAACACTGGACAATGTAACTGTGGAGTACAAGTAGTTCGTGGGCAGTTAGATTCATATTGAACAAATAACAAAGGAGGGTTATCCAGTGATGTTCAGCAATATTGTTTAAAATACTTTCAGAATACTAGAGGTATGCCTGTACAATAGCAATAACCATGATGCTGTATATATATTCCATTCAATTTAAAATACTTTATTAAGCCCTGAAGGGAAATTATGTTAATTATTTTTAAATCAAACATGTCCAGGGCAAACTATGATTGAGTGCTTTACAAAAACATTGGTATCATTTGTGTGGAAATATGTGAAAACATTGTTATGAATACTGTCCTCTTTAAAATAATTAAAGGTATAATAATAATAAATCCATAATTGGAAATGACAGTTCCTGTAAAAACAAGTGGTCAGACAACATTAAATTTCCTCTAACAACATGCATTTCATATCAACGCAACAAAGAATTTCTTTATAAGGAATATAATAAGACGCCCACGGAGGAATCATATTGTGCAGAGAATTTTTTTTAAATTTTCATTTAATTTTCAATTAGTTAAGATAAAACACCTAATATCAATATCACAACTCAGTTTTAATCCCTACATAAGCCATGCTCAGTACAAAAAAAAAAAAAATCTATATCTATAGTTCCTGCTGTTGAATTATTCATTGCAGTTAACACAGAGAGCTTTGCAGATATCAAGCGAAATCTAATGGCTAAATGAGATGTATTAACTTAAACACAGATGGGCGACATCACAGTGATGCTTGATTAAACGAAGAACACCCCCTTCTATAATCCAAAACGAGAATGGCAGAAAGCCGCTGCTTGTGGAATTCACACGTCGCTGGAAAGCAGGCGTTTTTAGCCAGTGAAATCTGAACAGGATTACTTTGTGACAGCAGTTTGTAGAGCAAAGGAGAGCTTTAGAATATAATCATCCATTTCATCAAAGCACAGCTTTGTTGTGCCTGCCTACCTCTACACTTTCCCCATCATTAGTGCTGCACAGAAACAGAGTCTATGGAGAAGTTTCTGGATTTCTGACCAGAGGTCATATCTGCATTATGCACAGCATAGGAGGAGCTCAGAGAAAGGTTCTCATTTAATTTCTCCCATTTGGATCTCCACATTGACTGTAATTCATTTACAATATTTATGAAAATATCTAATTTGTGTGTAAAGGATCAGCCTAGCTGCTCTATGTTTTTCAAAAAAATGTTCTCTCCAGTTGAAAATTATTTTAAAATTATGTTGGCAAGCACAACAAGAAGTCTTGTTTCTTCTAAAGAACTAGATTAATGAAAATAAAAGTAAAATTCAAGTAAAATTTCATTTAGATGCAGATTTATTTAAAAAGGCTCACATTTGCAAGGGGGAAACAATAGAGGCACTTTATTTATTTATGCATGATTATAATTATTTAATAGATTAAACCATGTTATTAGTGCCAGAGTTAATTAGATATAAGGCCATCATTAGAACGTAAATCATATATGGCTGTGTGTCAAACTCAAACATTTCTATGTTCCTATCAATTAAAATACAAATAATTACTAGCTCCTAATTATTTAATTTGTCCAAGGATGAAGTGTATAATCAAGCAAATGATTTTCTTGACTCCACAGGGGCCTTTCTGTGTGGAGTTTGCATGTTCTCCCAGTGCCTGCGTGGGTTCTCACCGGGTACCAGTGAGTGACCAAAGACATGCTCCTTAGGTTAACTGGTGTTCCTAAATTGTCCCAGGTGTGAGTGAGAGTGTGGATGGTTGTATGTCTACATGTGGCCCTGTGATGGACTGGCGACCTGTCCAGGGTGTACCCCTGCCTTTTGCCCGAAAAGAGCTGGGATAGGCTCCAGTAGACCCCCGTGACCCTGTACTGGAAATAGTGGGTATAGATAATGGATGTCTGATGTCTTCGTATGAAAACATACCTCAATGTGTTTTACTTTAGCCTAATGTAAGAAAGCTAGCTGCTATAAAATGTACACATTTGAGTATTACAGAATGATATTCAGATAGTACAAAAATGCAGCTGTATATATCATTAAGGAAACAAAGTGCTGCAATTCGAATAAAGTGACTGAAACGTTCTTGTATCCCATTCCATTCTCTTTTCCAAGTCACCACACAATATTCCTTTGTCTTCCCTCGGCATCATAGGGGACTCAGTTAAGAAGCATAAGGTGCACTCATCAACATGCGGAGATAATGTTGCTTTAGAAGACAATCAGTTATTTATTTCTGATGTTTCCAGCTGTGCCAAAATTGTTGCTCCACCATGTTTGTGAACATCTTTCTTGGGCTCTGGTCTTTATAATACCAAACCCTTTCTCTGAACATCACATAACCATTGTTATAAGTCACAGTATCATTTCAAGGGAATCTCTTCTCCTGACAGCTTATACCTGCTGTAATTAAACAGTTTTTTTTTTCCCTCTATCATGACAATAATAGCAGAAAAGCTTTTCTAGTTCAAATGGCTGATAAGATACAAGAATCTAAAATGATCCACTGGGCTTACAAATGAAGACATGTGTCACTGTATATTCACAAATTTGTCTTCAGCAGCCTAGCTGCTTTTTCTCTTGGTCATAATAGATGCTCCATTAGTGTTCACTAATTAGAAGGGCACCTTTTTAACAAGCAACAAGGAAAGGGACACAGGAGGGAGGTTTGGGAATTAATCATGGAGGTTTATTAATGAGGGGGTATTGGCCCTGTGTGCACAGAGAAGAAAATGAAAAGGAGCAGGCAAGCTCCATCCATCACTCTGAAAACTGCATGGAACCAAAACAGAATAAGCTTTTAGAAGCAACATTTAATGGAGGCAGAAGTGCAGAAAAGAAATGATCACTTCAAACGGTATATCATTTTCTACACTGATTCTGACCTCTGATGTTAGCCCACTGTTTGGTAGTTTAGCTGCTGCGTACATTGTGTTTGAGCAAAATGGGATTGATTTGTTTCAGAAGAGTTCCTGGGTTCCACCATATTGATGCATTTCATGGTTTACAGTATGTGAAATAGGACACTGAACAGTTTTACTGGAAGTTGAAGACTATCCAGATATTTTAGATGGAAATGAAGTATTCGCCATGGTGATCCCTGAAGGAAACAGCCAAAGGAGTTTGAAAATGGTCTTGCACTTTAACCCTTACCATAACTGATGGACAGCAAAATTTGTGTCTTTGTGATCATTCCTTTGGTCTTTTATTCATGGACTTGTGCTACAATTAACCTGACGGGCCGGATCGGAGAACCCAGAATTCTGATTTTCTGGTGGTTACACTTGCTGATGATCTAATGCTGATGAGCTAACCCTAACCCTAATAAACTGGAATGTGAGTAAATACAATCAATATCTATGTGTAATTAATAAATCTAAGTGTAATTAATACATTTTCCTCCACATGCCTCCCTTTTGATCATATATAAACATATTGATTACTAAACTACTGGCTGAGGAAAATAATAATAATTAAGCAGCCATCATCAACAAACAATCAACATCAATAATCACCTGTGGAAGGTGCCTTTCACCCAAAGTGAGCTGGGATAGGCTCCAGCAGACCCCCGCGACCCTCAGCAGGCCTCTGGTAAAGGACCCGAGCTTGGTAGGTGGACCATTGCAGGAAGTGTGTATGTCTTTATATATATATGTATATGCACACACATACATGGATGGATGGATAGATATAAATATATGTGATATTTCAAGCTTCAGATCCAACCATGGAATCAGTTTGATCCCCTTTAACTTTCCACTATGAGCTTTTTTTTCAACAACAGTTAAAACAAAAATGGAAATCATAGGCAAAGGTTAATATTTGATCTAATCTTCAACTTTATAAATTGGTTCTTGTGATGAAAAGCTTCGCCTTGATATGCAAATACTTGGAGACAAAACTGATCTCACCTCATGTTCCGCACAGTAGGAAATTATGACTCACACATAACACTTAACAGCTCAAAGACATTCTCCAGATGAATTACATGCAGTTAAATAAACAGGTTGGTCACTGCATTAATTTACAATTTTCCAAAGGAATCCTACACTTCATGCACTAGTATTTCAGTAGCAACAGAGATGTCCTCATATTCCTGCACCAATGCATGGTTCAGAGCCAGGGGATTTTGTTTCATCCTGCCTCAGCCAAATGAGCAGAAACAAATATTGCTGAATGTTCTCTGCTGTCTTTTGATTTCATTAATCATGTAGCCACAGCCTCTGTTCTGTCTGACATGCAGACATACAGCAGACAAATGTACTGAAAAACATATTTTCACCCTCTACCATCTGCTGATGGTATTTCTTCATGTAAACAAGCTAATTTATAAAGACTTCTTCTAAAGTTAAGTTGAGAGAAAGAAAGAAAAAAAGAGAAAAGTTATTTACGCATATCATGCAATGTTTCTGTTTTTACTTTTTAATGCTATAGTAGCATTAAAAAGCATTTAAGCATTAGCAGTTTTAGCTTTTCTAAACATGGCCTTCAATGAAGGTTCTGTAAATATCATTGATATTGTTGACGTAATCATGTCTTAATGACAGAATGGTGTGACCTCATCGCTGCAATTGATGCTTTTTGCTCTCCACAGATACCACAGATCACTGTCAGGAAAGTGCTGTGTTCTGTCTGCACTTGATTGCTTCATTGTTCCCTGGCATCTCTGTTCTCTTTGTGTTCTTATTTTTAATACTTTGGATGAGTGGTGTAAAAATCTGAAAAACAGCCTGCAGAATTCTCTGTTTTTGTTGGATGGAGAGGATTCATGGAAATATCAATTAAGTGCCTTTTTCATGTCCTCCGATGTACACAGTATTGTCAAGTTATTGCCATCAGCAGGAATACTGATTATTTTGTTTTTGTACTGGGTTGTTGGTTTTAATCAGTGTATTTTTTTTTTTTTTACCACTCTAATTACCTCTTCTAACACTTTAGTTGAAAATAATATGAATGAATGAGTGGAATGCTTGTACTCTTGAGAATTATACTGCATAAAGTCCTAAAATACACTCTCAGATGTTTTCATCACTGTCTTGTATACAAAGTCTGCCGTTTAACCATCTGAAAAGAGCAAATAGGTAAAATAAATAAATAAAAGTAATAAAACAACCTTTTTATAGCATATGTGGAGGATCTCTTTTTCCCCAAGTCTGTTTAATGACATTTTGTTGAATATGTTTTCTTTATTAATTTTTCCTTGGCCAGTTTTACTTTTTATTGCAAAGCAGTAAAATAGCATTATAGCAGTGTCTACATCTTAGCTATGGAGACAGTGATAGATCATTATTTTCATTTTTAATAACTGTTCTTATACCATGAATAATTTTCAGCTT
>JBAMYA010044304.1:0-12588 GCA_037176975.1 Arrhamphus sclerolepis
AAGCTCTGGGTTTCTAAAGCGCCTAGAGATGACTTGTTGTAAATAGGCGCTATATAAATAAATTGAATTGAATTGAACCACACCAGGTAGGCTATAGCCTCAGCCTCACAGGTGCAGCCAATGAGGTAATTAATGCCACCCCTCTGCACTGCTGTTACAGAGCCAGCCGAAATGCACAGTAACAAATGTAATGTAATGTTCAATCCTGCTGAAAAGTTGACATTTTTAAGACTGGAGTTAATCGGATTTGCTAATTTTTCAAAGATAATTGAAGAGAATGGAAAATGGTCAATCGAGGAACTGCAACAAAACGTGCTTCCTCCATGAACTTCAACCTGGAAATGGGACGGTTGCTGGCTGGGAATGACACATTCATCTTGTTTAAATTATTCTGTTCTTCAGAGATCCACCTCTGCTCTGCTAATGCTGGTGAAGTAAGTCCTTCTGCAGAGCTGGTTTTTGAGAAGACAGTATGTGCGAAACTGAGACATAGACCAAAGACACCTCTTATTTTTGCCAGCTGGCATGAGGCAAACGTGCAATTATGAGATCAGGTGTAATGGGAGACTTTCAGCCATGGAGTTGGGGGCTTACTCCCTGAAACTGTAAAACGAATAGTGTTCTAAGGTGGACAGTCGCTGGGAGGGGCTTTGTGACGTTTGTCAGAGGGTGGGTGAGATGGTCTATTAGTTCCATTCTCGTGTTCCTGGAACTCAAATTCCTCCTTCCTGTCCTGCAAGTGGAAACAGTAAAGGATGAAAGCTGAAAAGGTCCACGGTTGAAGAACGTGGTTATGGCCCCTCGAGGGCAAAGAATTTCATAATTAGGAAGGAAGTGTAATAAGCTGCTTTGGGTTTCAGCGCTTTCTCTGGCGATGATGTGACTCTTCATAAGCATGTGTGGTGCATCAAGAAATCTGGATAAAAGTGAGACGTGCACATAAATGAGAAAACATCAGGGGCAATAGACACAATGCTTTTATTGCCTTCACTGTAGCCTACTTCTACAAACGTGATTTTAAATTACAGCAGTCAAGATAAAACTATGATGAATACATGATATATTTTTTCTTGATATTTGATTTTGTCATGTATCATAAGAGGGTGTACTGTAATTTTTTTAGGAGTTTGCGTAAAATAACAATTTGTGTCTTAATTTAAAAAAAGCTGATTCATGACAAAAGGTTTGGAAAAAAAAAAGTACAACATCTCTAACCATTAATGAATGCCTGCTTCTGTGAAATAGTTAAATGAATTGTCATAAAGATCAGATCAGACCATCAACAATTTACAAAATATTTGAAGAAAGTACTATCAGTACTGACTATATTGTGAAACAATGTGTGCACACTCCTGTTACATACGTTCCTCAGTAGGAAACAGCTCTCTGCTGCTCTCCCTCTTTCTTCACACGCCTGGAAAGCAGCGCCTGCAGGCTGACGTCATTCTGAGATCTTGTATCAGTCATGAAATCTCCATCTGCCCAGCTGAGCCATTTCGCCTTCATGGTGTCCTGCACAGGTCACAGCTTTATTTTTTTTCCTCATCAACATCCTGTTGGAGCTCTCCAGAATTGTACACATGCATAGAGTCTCCTTCCTCAGACTTTTCAGAATGTCCATTTCAATTCAATTCAGTTCCTGCTGATAGAGAATGAAGGAGTGAGAAGATGTACCAAAAGATATAACGTGTGGTACAAAAATAAGAGTCCACCCAGCAGCCTAGCACTATAGCAGCATAACTAGGACGTGGTCTAAGAGACTCCCCCCAGCAGCCTAGGCCTATAGCAGCATCCTGTACCTGGAAGGGGGCGGGTTTTAACTCATTGTCTTGAAACAGGCGGGGCTTTAACCGGTATGTTATTTTAAGCATACAATTGATATTGGTTGATCAGAAATTGTTATATTTGTTGCTGATTAGAAAACTATTTACAGGACAGCATCAGCATTGAGCTCAATGGTTTTAATTTATTTTATGATCAGTGTGATTTTTTTTTTTTTGGTTCTTTTTTTTTTCTGTTAAAAAAAGTTTAAAAAAGGAAAAAAATCTCCGACAGGCAGAGACACAATGTGAGTTGCTTTCTACCAAGCACCACGTCTGAATGAAGCCACGTTTACCAGAACTCTACTGGTTATAAGTACAAACTGAAAAAAAAAACAAAGTTGAAGCTGAAGAAACCCGAAATGTTAGCGGAAAAAATCCGCGAACCTGAGTGTCTGAAGGAGAGAGAGAGAGAGAGAGCTGTTCTCTGGGTGGGTGAGCAGAGGTTTGAGTAGGGGCGGGGCTGTGACGCTGTGTGAGTAGGGGAGGGGCTGCAATGCTGTGTGAGTAGGGGCGGGGCTGTGACGCTGTGTGAGTAGGGGAGGGGCTGTAATGCTGTGTGAGTAGGGGAGCGGCTGTGACGCTAGCTGTGTCCCAATCCAGAGGCCGCATCCTTCGAAGGCCGCATTTGAAGGCCAATTATGTCACAGCGACATGCCGAAGCCTGTCCCAATTCGAAGGGTCCTTCAAATGCGGTCTACAAATGCGTCCTTCTTTTCCCCGATTTGAAGGATGGGTCCGGTGTATCCTTCACAGCCTGCCCTATCCTGAGATGCACTGCGGGTATACCGGAAAATTCTATAGTAGCCTGGGAACGGAGCCGTGTATGCAAAACTAAAAGCCTAAAGCGGTTATGGTGATAGACTTTTGTCATTCGTGTAGACATTTTTTGTATTTTATTTTGACAGAAATCATCAAGACAGCAAATGAGCCCCTACAGCGGGTCCGTAGTTCTTCAACTATTGTTGCTTTTATTAAGCTTTCATTAGCTTCATTAAGCTGAGAAATGAGAACAGCCGCCTCTTCACGGGCGCTGTTGTAGTCGTAAAATTAAAAAAGTAATAAAAAAAAAAGAAACAACAAAATTTTGATCATCATTCTCTCTCCGGTTCAGCGTTTTCACAGTTGCTAGGTAACAGGACGTACGCTACCCGGCCTTCAGAGGACGCAGCCTATGTAGACCACGTAGGACGGGTCCTTTGAAGGATGTGGCCGCTGAATTGGGACATACCTGCTGTGTGCGTAGGGGAGGGGCTGTGATGCTGTGTGCGTAGGGGCGGGGCTGTGATGCTGTGTGCGTAGGGGCGGGGCTGTGATGCTGTGTGAAGATTTTCATTCAGTCTGACCACAGATATTGACTGGTATTAATCGTATAACACTTGTACTTGACAAAAGTACTTTATCCATAACTGATACTCATTTTAGTCGAGTATCCAGCTCAACTCTACTATCCACTACAACTCTATATTTATCAAACCTTCCCTCCCCCACCCCACAAACAATATCAGCCAATTATGTTCATACTTATGAAGCCATTGCCTGACCTAATGAGCAATAGCTAGTGTGTGATGTGGAGCAGCTGTCGGCTGTTGTTTTTGAACCAAATTTGAACTAAGAGTGTTTATTGGCAAGGACCTCACAGTATGATACTTATCCCAATTCATGTGTTGCGATACATTATGGGAAATGGCCCCATCTATCAAGACAGCGAGCCATACTGCAACATCTGCATGAGTGAAGGTGGTATGTGTTTTGGCTGATGTTCACAAACTATTTAAACCATGTTTTTTTTTTTTTATTTATTAACCCTTCAAAGTCCATTAATAACAGTCCACCTAGTCCTTTCCCTCCCTCTTTTCATATCAATGCATTTCTCAAAAAATGTTTTTTTTTGTGAATTATTTTGCCCATTTTTCAAGATAACTTAAACTTTCAAAATCTATTGAGAAACTGACAATTTTACATGTTATAGATGCATTAAACTGTGAAAAAAAAAAACAATTTGAATCTTCAGCAACACATAAACAACATGATGAACAGGTCCAAAGGTTTGCTTTGACATTTTTTCCTCCACTATGTGCAGCACTAATGATGCTGTTCATAAAACAACTATATATGAACATGCATTTGATAATGACGCCATTTGGCAGTATAATAAGAGGTATCTGGGCCCTGAGAACCTTGAGAACACTGTTTTTCTTTCATTCTAAGCTGAGTTCTCTGTCTTTATGAACTTATGCTAAAGGTTTTCTCCAAAAATAGGCAGAAAATGGGAAAACGGTAAAACGACAGTCAAAACCTCCAGGAATAAAACGATTAAAACGATTATTTAGAACCATGAAAAATACTGCTAAACACTCCTTATTTCCTCCTTCTCTCTCTCTTTCTCTCTCATCCCCTGTCTCTCTGCTGATCCTCTGTTTCACCCTTCTGAACACCTCAACACAGCGTGAGCACCGCTGCCACTACCGTAAAGTACCACATATCAGCACAAAGCTGCACTTCTCAGCTTTCAAAGTCCGTTTGAATTACGTCGCTAGCACGAACGGTTGAAGAGTTCCGGTAATTGTAAGAATGCATGCCATCTTCTGTTGCTGGTGACAGCATCCATTTTTAATTGATATTTGGATTCAGAAATCAATGTAGAATATTTTGAAAATAAGTATCACGATATATTGCCATATTGATATTTTATCACACACCTAATGTGAACAGAATTGTCGTTACAAATTTGGATTGTTTTTTACTGCCACTGAAATATCGTTTAGAGACAAGCAATGAGTGAACCAGGTCAATCTAAAGAAAAACAAAAAACAGAAAGAGTACCATTTCCATCAAGAGTGGGAGAGGGTCTTTTTCTTCTCAAGTACAAAAGACAGGCAAGTGTGCTTGATTTGTGGGACCAGCAGTGCAGTCAGGAAGAAAAGTAATGTGGAGCGGCACTTCATCATATTTCACAAGAAGTTTGACCATGATTTTCCATCTGGCAGCAGCCTGCAGTCAGCTAAGGTGAAGGAGCTGAAAGAGGGATTGCAACGACAGCAGTCACTGCTTATAAAACCAGCGAGCATCGTTCAGAGTGGCCCATCATCTAATAAATAAACTTCTACAGATGGGAACTTTGTTCAGGATGCAGTGGCTCTTGCTGCTGAGGCTTTACTCCAGATCAAAAGAATGGCCCTGAAATCTTGTCTTCCATTTCAGAGGTGTAGTCAGGTGCAAATACAATGTTAGGAGAGTTTCTGCACTCTCAGAGGATGCAAAGGGGCAGTTGGACCAGGACATAGGCACCTGCAAATGGTTTTCAATTCATGAATCAATGGACTCAAGCAACACTGCTCAGTTGTATAAGAATGGTGTTTGAAGACTTCTCTGTCAAAGAGAAATTCTTCACATTGAAACCTTTGAAAACAACAACCAGAGGCCTGGATATTTATAATGTAGTGAAGAACTACTAAGCAGACCCAGATTGTCCTAACACACTGAGAGTTATGTGGTTTGATCATGTCATGACACCTGTGGAAGGGGTTCAGTTCTATCCTAGCAAAGGCCAAACAACATTGAAGTTTCAAGTCATTTTTGAAAAACTGTCATTGGAATAAGAATAAGGCGACCTTTTGCTGCATGCAGGAATCGGATTGTTCAGCAGAGGTAAAATTCTGCATCGTTTGTTAGCACTTCTGACTGAAATCAAAGCTTTCATGGAAGCAAGAGGTGAGGATACAACTCTGCCGTCTGACACTGGCTGCTGGACCTGGCATTTCTCACAGATGAGACAGAGAGGTTGAGTGAATGAATGGATGAATTTGGTTGTTTTGTTTGATTGATTGTTTATTTCAGTTGTTTTTTGTGTCTGTCACTGAGCGCCGGAGCTTCCTTTTATCCTATACCCTCTAAAAGACACCCAGTCTTTCAGCAATAATACGAAATACAGAAGAAAAAAAGAAAATCTAAACGACTTTGCTTAATCAAATTATATTCCAGTCATATCACCTTGTTATTTTACCTGTAGTATTTTCGTAAGTTCATTCCATAATTTGACTCCCAATCACAGATGAAACACATCTGTATTTAACATCAGTCATGTGATGTTTCAAAAACCCACCACCTTCTTAAATCATAACTTGCTTCTCTTAATTAAAAAAAAAGTTCAATAAAAATAGGAAGGTTTTTATTTTTTACTCAAAATAATTTTTCAAATTTTTTAAATAGATACTATCTTTAAATTTTAATGTACACAACTCTATCAATAACTTATTGGCATTGTCATGATAAGAAACTTTATTATTCTTATAACCGTTTTCTGGACTTTAATTATAGGGTCTATATAAGTTCTGTATGTATTCCCCCAAAATTCAACACAATATGACATTATAAGAGCAGAATGTAATATGTGCAGACATTTTTTGTCCAAACGATCTCTTCTTTTGTAAACTATAAATGATTTATTCTTGACAAAAGGAAAAAGAGCTATGTGCGTGCACACTTTTGAATAATGTTGGACTGTAAACATGTTTGGCTTTTGAAAATCAAAATATAAATATTGGGCCAAATTATTTTGGGCTTGGACCGGGTCTGGCCCAACCTTTAAGACCCGATTCCAGCTCTAATCAAAGCTCCATTGACTGACTCAACACATGAACAGAAAAAAAAAACAACGTGCAGATGATCTGTGCCGTATCCTTAACGCTGTCTCCGCTGGAGACAAAGCACCTACGACTCGTTTATTTTGAAAAACAGTACAGTGGGAACATGTCTTTTTTTGTTTCTGTCTTGGCATCAACTTTATTTTCACCTTTTTCTTTCTGGGCCGCAGTGCGCTTGTCTGGGGATTCTACGGTAACAGCCCCAGTTATGGCAATAATACCTTCCAAGCATTTTTATTTGTTTATTTATTTGTTTTTTTCACCATCGACATACCGAGGAGACACTCTGGAAAAATTGTAATTTTCTGGCTTCCACCTCTGACACAGCTGTTTCAGTTTCTGTGGTTGTAAAGTTCTTATTTTAGCTTTTGGTGCCTGTGAAATGTGCGTGCCTCCTCGCAGAACCGTTTCATTCATTCATGAATCAACTCTAGGAAGTCGCTTTCCTTATTTGGAGAAATGAGGGCGTGGCAGTATGCTAATCACTAATTGTGAGTGCTCACCTGTCAGTTTAGAAGTCTGATTCACAAACATACGCATGGTGTTAAGAACTAAATTGGCAGATGCACAGGTTTTATGAATCCCGCAGTGGTTTTGCACACACACTTAGTTTTTGCAGGAAATAGGAACAGTTCCATGCACATATTGGTGAATAAAACCTTGCGTGCGCACAGGTGCAGCAGTTTCCCCTTTATAAATCACACTCCTCCTGGACGTTTTTGCAAGTGACCTTGGCTCATATCCCTCCCCCTGCACGCCCACATTCTACCATAAATGGTCGATGCAAAGCACCTTGTGAATGTCAATGTGTATTTAAATGATCTGGCTGATCAGTATCACTGGTTAACAATAGTAACCATGGAGACCACGCGATCACGCCCCCACGCATGAAGCATCTGGAGGAGGATGAGTGTTGACGAATGCTGCTAAATCAGAGAGAAACAGTTGATGAATTGAAAGAAATAACAGTATTGAGTAATTTGTGCAGCGTTATGTCTGATGTCTCAAACGCATTTCAAAAAAATTAACCTTATTGCTGTTTTAAATGTCGCATGACATCGTCATGGAGCTGTGCTCCATGGTGAAATCCTCTGAGACTCCAGAGGTCTCATTTATAAAACACTGTAAGATGTAGGACATTGCTGCAAACTGCTTTTAATGGTGGCCTGTTCTCCCAGTGTAGGAGATCTGATGTATGGACTGGTCACATTAGCAACCATCCAGGACGCAGCATCACTGCGCTTAGTGCTGCTGTGACATCCCAGACCTATGGATGATGTCACATCATAATTGTTGTTTCTAAAAGTGACTTCAGGCAGAGAACCAACTAATTGTTGATCATGTTAAACATAGTTAAACATAGTTAAACAGTTTAACAGTTTAACTGTTAGTTCACCAGGAACCCCAGAGTGGTTAACAACTGTATTTGAACAGGGATGGGGTGGTTCTGGTGGGTCGGTCTCTCCGGTACTGGACCCAGTTCAGCACATATACCCAAGAGTAAAGCTCCAGGGAGTCTAGATCAGCATAGTAGTCAGTCATCATCATGGACCAGGAAATCTTTGGTCTGAAAACTCTCTCCATCCTGATCCTGCCATTGGCTCAGTCTTCAAGCAGTTCCAGCATCCATGTGAAACATTACGCACAAGTGTCACTGCAGTATTTAAATTTTAACTCAGTGATTAGTGTACCAGTGAGTGCCATCGCTATGTTATTAGCAGATGATCGTATGCACATACTGTCTGTAACTCTTAAATGAGAGCGTATGGAATGAATGGCTCCATTCAGGAACACATCTGTTATATTACAGGCCTCAGTGTTTATGATTACAAGGTTCTACAAGCCTGATATCAATGGTTAAATGCACAAGATGAACATGGCTACATTCACCATCTCACCAGCTGCGCTGCCAGTTTTCCCATCTCCAAAATGTCCGTGTACAAGTTTATGAGTTTGTGTACAGGAAAATTCTACCATCAGGTTTGTTTTTATAAATCACAACTTTTGCGTAGAAAGTGGCCATTTTCAGGCCCATTTTGTACGTACTCAAGCTTTATAAATGAGGCCCCTGAACTGTGGCCTCATTGGATAACATCATGCAGAACTTGCAGAAGGATGTTGTCCCATATTGAACTCTCTTGCATGCAGCTACTACAGCAATTATGACCACTGATGTCATTAATTTTCTCTAGAGTAATCTATGTTAATTAACCACTTGCCATTTACTTCTGTCAGTGCCTCTATTACAGAGAACTGCAGCTATTTCATTAACAAAAAGAGCAACCAGCAATTCCTTAATTCTATTGTCATTCAGGTTTTGTGTTTTTTTGTCCCATTCCTAATTAAGTGCTCTGATGGCCTCAGTCTAGCACATACTGTGAATTCAAACGTGTTGTCAACTTAAAATTTTAAAGCGGCCCTTTACCTTGTATTTTTGGTCATGCAAACTTCTTGTCTCGACTAAAAAACTTTCAACTTGAAAATGTATTTCAGCATAATGAAAAAGTGACTGACATTTGTGAACTGACTTTAACTTAATGTGATGAAATCGATTAATTGAATGAATTTAACATTTATTTTAACATCAAACAATTCATATCCTTATATTTGCAGATATTGGTCGAAAGAAAGAAGAAAGAATGTACTTTTAATTGGTGCTTTAACTGGACAGTTCTAATTAATATAACATTTAAAGACACAGCTGAGAGTATTTATAATTACAATGTAGGGGGTATTTCTTCACAATTATTTGTTGTCCCTACATCAGATCTTTGTCAGCATGAACCCAGCAGGGAAAGGCACCAGCACTGCCAAGTCTCTGACACTGGTACTCCTGTTAGGTGTCCTGGTTGCCATCTACTGCTGGTACTACACCAACTATGGACAAGTACCACATATAAACCCACTGAAGATATTCTGATGTGATCCCTTGAGAACAAAATCTGTTTTAAGAAAACTAATACCTTTCTTTACCTGCGCTGTTTTTGCTCCATGACTTTAGGTTTTTCTTTCTTCTATTTCTGGCCCGTGCCACTCTCATGACCAGGCCACCTGGGTTCTTCTCAGGAAAATAAAATGATGGCATGCCGTTTGTTGTTGGTAGTGGGGTTTTATTGTGCTCGTGCTCCCACTCATGCTCAGCAGTGCATTTAAGTGTAGGAAAGTCAAGATAATACAATTTACATATGTACAAAAAATGATACTGGTCCTCCAGTCATCCAGTATTTCAAAAAAACAAGATGGCGCCACTATCAGGATAATAATCCAATAATTCAAACAATCCAATACCTCCACTCTCCACCATACTCCACTCTCAACTCTCACCCAGAGGCTTCGTCTTCTTCTTCTTCTTCCTCTTCTGATTTTATTGGCGGTTGGCAGACTAATTTAAGTGCATTACTGCCACCATTAGGCTGGAAGATCTGTAGAAAAGGCAGGAAACAACTCGATTCAACTAAATAATCCAGCTGCTTTCAGAAATTAAATAATCTTGTATATGCTGGCCAACTTTTCTGCCAAGAGTCCAGATAATGTGAATTCCTGATGTTTTTCCTTTCTTAGTGACTGAAAAAGATGATCCCTGTGGGTGTTGGTTTTATTGCAGTGAAGCTGTATATGTTCCACTGTCTCTAGCTGATTAAAGTATGTACATGTTCCTGTTGGATGCTTGCCCTTTTTAAACGGAGCGTCGTTTAAACCTGAGTGTCCTATTCTGAGTCGAGTGATTACATTTTCTTCTTTCCTATTCCATCTTGTTTTCCTTCTTAATCCAACATGTTTTTGTATACTATATAAATGTCTTCCAGTTTCCTGAAAATCCCTGTACTCTTACGAGACCCTTTGCGTATATTTCCTAATGAACGGCTTAATTTCAGATTTACTGAACGGGACTTGTAATTCTGTGTCTTTATAACCTGTTTTGCCAGAGTATCTGCTTTTTCGTTTCCTTCCACATCAACATGTGCTGGAACCCAAAAGAATTGTATCTTTACACTTTTAATTTCTATTCTGTGCATTGTGATAAACATTTCATTAATAGTATCTGTTCTGCTAGATGATTTACCAGAAGAAATACTAGTGAGTGCTGAAATACTATAAGAAGCAATAACAATGTTTTGTACTTCATTCTCCTCTATCCACTGCAGAGCCAACAATATTGCCAGTAGTTCTGTAGCGTACACCGATAAAGGATCTGAAGTTCTCCTAATACAGACCTCACTAGCTGGGATGTAACTGCTGCTCGGCCAGTCTCAGGATCTTTACAACCATCAGTAAAAATAACAATACCATCAAGAAAATGTTGCTCACAATATTTCTGAACTATACAGCATGCTGATAATTAATCTGAATTCTCTTAGCTTCTCATGTATACTTAAATTTACCTTTGGCAATGGAAGTGACAACACCTGGATGTAAAAACATAAGCAGCGTCTAACCTTTAGCGCAGATGAATGTGTGCACCTGTATATCTTTGCCTCCTTTATTTTCGTCACGTGCAACCCAGCCCTGGGTAACCACGTGTGTGCATGTGGGTGTGTGCAGTGACCGTTCGATGTGACGGCGCTCCATCACACCCTCCCCCTCTTCCACTGTGTGGCTGATGTGTGGCAACTGGGACAAGTAATCCACCACAAGATTGGATTTTCCATATCAGTGACATATATTAAACTTGAAGGTCTGAAGTGACTTATATGTACCAACGTGTAAGTCTGTTATTTAGGGGTGTGTATTGGTGAGGACCTCACGATACGATACATATCCTGATACACGTGTCACGAAACGACAGAATCAGGAAATGATACGCATGTTACGAAAAGATGTCAGAAACGCCACCGCCTATGGCAACGAGCCACACTGCAACATCTACATGAGTGGAGGTTGTATTTGTTTTGGCTGATGTTTGTAAACTATTTAAACCATCTCTTTTTGGTTTTTATTAAAAGTTTTTATTATTTTATAACAGACTGCCTAATAACAGTCCACCTGGTCCTTTTTCTCCGTCTTTTTCATATCGATAAATGCCTCAAAAAATGTTGTTTTTGTGAATTCTTTTGCCCATTTTTTCAAGATAACTTAACCTTTCAAAAATCTATTAAGAAACGGACAATTTTACATGTTATAGATGCATTAAACTCTGAAATAACAAAAGGAAAATAAAAGAAAAAAAACCCCTGATTATTTGAATCTTCAGCAACACATAAACAACGTAGATGAACAGGTCCAAAGGTTTGCTTTGACATTTTTTTTCTCCACTATGTACAGCACTAATGATGCTGTTCATAAAATAACTATTTTAATATACATTTGATAATGATGCCACTTGGCAGTATAATCAGAGGTAACTGGGCCCTGAGAACCTTTTCAGTTAAACACTGTTTCAGTTCAAATTTCTCTAAAGTTTTTACTGTTTTTCCTTTATTCTAAACTGAGTTCTGTGTCTTTATGAACTTGTGCTAAAGGTTTACTCCAAATAGATTAACTTTGCAAAAATAGGTGGAAAATCAGGGCCGGTTCTAGGCAGGCATACATGAGGGGGCGCTCCAAAATGTGAATGGGGGGTCATGCGTACACAAAAACAAGGCTTTGTGATTATAAGAAGGAAAACGATGCAGAAGTACAGTCTGGGACGGGCTGTCAGACGCAGGACATTTGTCCTCAGTCTGCTCCATGCAGTGGGCCCCCGCAACAACAACAGCTAACTACCAGTCCAGTCTTAGTTAACTAAGCACACATTAATCCATCCATCCATCCATCCATCATCTATGCCCGCTACTTCCTGTGCAGGGTCACGGGGGTCTGCTGAAGCCTATCCCAGCTCTCTCCAGGCAAAAGGCAAGGGGACACCCTGGACAGGTCACCAGTCCATCGCAGGGCCACATTAATCTCACAACTCTCAAATGTACATCAAAAATAGCCTAATCACACAAGACTTCATTGAATGTTCGTTTTATTTGCAGAATGGTTAGATGCTAGAACAGCGGTATGCTAGGGTTGTGTGGGGGGGGGGGGAGGGGGGGGGGGGAGGGGGGGGGGGGGGGGGGGGGGGGGGGGGGAGGGGGGGGGGGGGGGGGGGGGTTGGTGTTGTGGTGGGTGTGTGTTGGTGGTTGGTTTTTTTTTTTTCT
>JBAMYA010044305.1:0-12586 GCA_037176975.1 Arrhamphus sclerolepis
CACACAAACTCTGTTTTTCTGATTTATTGCGTCATGCATATCAACCCCCCACCCCCCCACCACACACACACACACACACACACACACACACACACACACACACAAACAAACGATCCATGTCAAAACACAAGTCCTCTCCTTGCTCTCTCCACGTCTTATCTTTGCTTCCTCTACCTTGTCCTCCTTACTCTTAATAGATGGAAAGCTTTGCAAATATGCCGTCACATCCAAAGAGTCAGAGTTCAGTTCTGTGGGTGAATACTTTCTAACTCTGACTGCAGATAAGAGACCACAGAAAAGCACAAGCAAATTCATTCCAATTGTCATGGCAACAACATGGATACTACAAGAGTGCCAAAGCAGCCTGCTAAAAAAAGAAAATACAGCTAATATTCATGAAACCATGATCATGAAAGCTGACTTCAGATGGATTAGACTGGGTACAAAAGTGAACACTTACTTTAGTCTGTTGCGTGTTATTGGTTTATAGTTATGAATGAGTGACACCTCACAATCTGATGTTTGTTGGCCTGTTCAAGAACACCCTGGAGGGAAAGTTGAATCCTTATGAGGTTAATGCATCTAACTATGACCAACTGCAAAATATATATTTGAACAATAAATAGGGCTTTCTGGTTTTATTTCTATGAACTCGTAGAATGGATGCCATGTCATTTTTGTCCAGTTCAAGTAGCTGGGGAGGCAGCTCCAGCAGTGGAGTGAGCCTGGAAGTGGCACCAACTCACTTATTGAGTTGTGTACGACTGTTGGCACCAGTAGTACGACCCTTATTGTAAGTAAAACAACATTTCATTGGTGCTTATCTAAGTTGCTTTTAGAAATTAATTTTGTATTCCATCCCGAAAAGCATAATTCGATCTCTCTCCTCATTTTACGTCCACAAATCTGAAGTGAGTGCTGGACGTAAATGCAACATCATCAAACATGAATTGGCTGACATGATGATGCCATATATGACTACTTTGTTCCTGATTTTGAGTATTGTTTTTTTTTTTTTTTTCCTTCTCCTCGATGGATGGACTTTACCGACCTCAAGCTGGGAAATTGAAGGTTAATGCAAGTATTGCTTGCTGTGAATATAACCTTCTTCAGACTAAGGTTGCTCTTCACATGCTAGCTCCTGTTTCAGAGAACTGTTTTCAGTGGGTGAACATCCAGGTGTAGTTGTGCAGGTAGGTACACTACGAGAACAGACCATTGACTGTAAACACTGGATAAACCATCTGGTCACGTGACCCATAGATTTGTACGGAAAACCATTGAAGCCCATTTTTCCTTGAACTGTGTAGTTCAATGTTGTAAAGAGGAAAAAGTTGAGAGCAGTGCAAATGGCTAGCTGTCAGTCAAGCACGTCAAATGACGTCCGGGCTTCTGATTGGTCAGGTTTACTGCTCAATACAAATTTATCTGATGTGGCCGCTATGTTGACTCAGTGCTGACTTCTCTCTCATGTGGTCCACAGCAGTGTTTGCAGATAGCAAACAGAAACGCAGCAACCATCTCAGCTCTTCCAATGTTAATTTCATCACCGAGGTTTTTTTTTTTTGTTTATTTCTTCTTGTTTACCGTCTTCTTTTATTTGCAGCTGACAAACAGCAAAAATGGTGCACTACTGCCACCAGGTGGTATGGGTGGTAGTTCTGTAGGTCAGCAGATCCTACTGATGCCGTCACTGTAAGTGGAGGAGGTGGTAGCCCTGTTACTCTGGAAACAGTCCTACAACAGCAAAAAGATTAAAAATAAAAAGGTCCAAATGCTTATATCTTAACAACTATGCTAACAGCTGTATTGATAAAACATTTAGCCAATTTTCAGTTTTAAAAGAAAGACAATGATGTCTGAGATTGTCTTTTACTGTAGTTTTACTAAATAAAGCCCTGTGTACTACTTTTAGCTGTAGAAAACCACAACTCCCCCTTAAATAAAACTTCCACACATAGCAGCTTAATGACTGGACGTTCAACTCATTTGACCCACTTAAACCAGACCGTTCTCATGGTTTAGTCCCTGTTCATCCCAGTTCCCACAAGACTAGTGAATGAAGAATGTTTCTCCTCTTTGCATACTACACAAGTTTCCATCTTTAAGGTGATGGGTGCCTTTTATTTGGTGTCCTTTTTTTTTAAGTTCACAATAATCAAATTATCAGTGGGTAGAACAACCGTAGCAGAAATCTTACAATTATTTTGTAGTAAGCCATATGGACACACACAAAGTTTGCCAATTCAGCCCCTCCAAGGCCCCATCTTGTCTCTATCGTATATCAGCATTAGCAAATCAGCCATCTGGACGCCAAAACACTGTGGGACTTAATGGGTCTGCTGGGTTATATAAGACAGTGGAGCCCAGCTTTCATTATTCACCAAGCAGTCCGTGCCACACCATTAGATTATTTAAACATAATTTTGCAGCATAGCGTTGTGCTCCAGGACAATCTCAGCAGAGAGGAAGGAGACTTGGGCCCATTATCATTGCGAGCCAATGCATACGGAGAGAAGAGACGTATGAATGCAACGCCGTTGCCATGGTTTCAAATCCTGTGAGAGCACTTTGACTTGGCTCAGCTGCCCGTCTATATGGTTATGATTAATTATGTTTTGGCTTGCAAAATTATTATGATATCCTAATGACACATTTGCATCATTATTGTTAATCTAATGTTGAACAATATTCATATAAAACGTTCCTTGTAGATCATTTCCATGTAAACTAACACCGGTAGGTATTACAGAAACTGAAAAAAGTAAATAACATAATGAAATTTTAAAAAGTAAAATAAGAAAATTATTTTAATCTTAAAGCCAGATGTAAGATAACAATATTTCAGAATAAGAATAAAGGTTTATGTACATTGAATATTTTGGCTCACCAAACACTGATCTTAAAACCCTCTGATGTCTAAGATGAGAAACTGCTGAATCAGCCTTTAGTTCTGGGTCAAAGGACTGAAGTAGTCAGAGGTACTGATTGGCTCAGTCAGTCAGGACGTCTACGAAACAGAATGAATGTAACAGAGTACCACCTGAAGGGCTGACCTCAGCGAACCAGTCAGAAACAGAGAGAAAGTTATTCTTATTAAACTGTGCTCCACACAAAATACGGTGTAACGGCGTCCTTTGATGCTACAAGCTAGTAGACAGGTGAGTAGCGGTTCTTTGAACATGTGGCGGTCCCCAGATCAGTCAGGCTAACAAATGCTGCACTGCAGGGAGTGTTCTTGCACTTAAACTAACCCTTTTAAACACATTACAAACGTTAATGAGAAGCTTCAGGTGAAACAAATCATGTAAAGCTGCAACCAAATGAGAAAGATGATCGCACCAGTGAACAGCACATCTGCAGCGCTGTAGCTTTAGGTGCTGAGCTTCCTTTGTTTGCCTTCTTGACAGTAAGCACTCACAGAAATATTTAGGCCTAATTTTAAAATGTATCTATTCAACTTGTATATAAGACTTCCATTTATTAGAATTACACAGATTTATCATAAACAGACTAATAAACTTAATGTGATGCATATTTGTCCATCAAATGTAAATTAAACAATTTCAGAATTAGATTTATGTAATGTTACCAATAAAACCTCTTAAATACAAGATTTTTGTATTTATCATTAAGAAATCTACTCTTTTTCTAATAGTTAAGAACCATTCAATATATTGAATACATACAATGGTTTTTGAAGTATTTGAAATAAATGACATGTATTAATGATACATTAATCTTAAAATTAGGCCTAAATAGTCAGGCTAGAAAATCCTACTCTAGCCTGAATCTAAGAAGCTACAGTATCCCCTGCAAATCTCAACTGCTCAGTGAATTGGACACTTTTTTCATAATCTTGTCCTTCGTGATGATCTGTGGCTGTGGTTGAGGAAAATCAACTGATTTAGCATGAAATCTTTTAACTAAGATGTCATTCACCCTCCGATACATTTTCAAGTTCCCTAGCTTAACCTTGCATATTTCCTGTTTATTCCTTTGGAATGGAATGCATCATTCCCAAGTATTCTGGTTAATTCCCAATAATTATTGGAATTCCACAGCCCCAGCCATGTCTGGCCCAGCGTGCACTCGTTGGCATCTGTTGGCAACCTGTTAGTGTTGTCCTACAGCCTCTTAATCAGTTTCTCTTCCCCTTTCTTTGGTTACCACTCATGGGACTGTGGAGGGATTAACCCCCCACCCCCACCAGTTGCTGTGCTTTGACAGAGAAAACATGCCAGAGGGTCTCCGACAGGCACAAAGAAAGAAATGTGTACAGAAGAAACATGTGACCAAAAGAAGCAATGAAAAGTAGTCTCCAAATGACTCATTACTGATGTTAAATGAATAAGTGGCTTCTTATTCTTTGTAACGTAACAAAGTATGAAGATTCACAAGAAGAGAAAAGCATCTTTCTGTAATTCAATGAGCATGAGAATTATTGATTTGTAGTAGCTGCTTCTTGAGTGTTGATAAGTTCTTCAGTTTGTTTCAACGGAAACAGATCCATCTGGACTTTTACTTCCATTTACTCTCACAAATAAATAAAGTCTGCACAGCTGGCTGAAAACATGCCGGGCTACAAAAGAGGAAGAGCAAAACAGTGAAGATGCACAGATGACGGGCCACGCAGAAGTGAATACTGAGTGAACAGGCAGCCCACATCCGCAGAGGAGAGGAAATTAAACATGACGTCTGGGGGGAGGCAGAAGCACACACACACTGCAGCAACACATGCACGCCGCCTCCATGACACACATGACACGGAACAGATGCCAACAACACACACGACATGCACATGTTGCCTTCCAACACACATGGGTGCTCACCCAGCTATGACTGGACTGCACACGAGTCTGAGCTCGCGTCTTAATGACAGTTTTACAGCGATATTCATCTGAGGGGGCCGGACTTCAGATGTTTGGTGTTTTTACATTAGAGCAGTTACGTGCTTTATGTCAGCTTCACACTGTACGATTTCAGCCACCTCAGGCAAAAGACGTGCAATCGTGGGGAGGATGGTCCATCGTATCTCTAAAACGGTGGTGGTAGAGCTCACGATGAGACAGGAACAAAGATGGAAGACGGATATCGGCAGCGTTGGAGGAATCATCTCAGACTCTACGATCTCTGTCAGCTAACCGGCCAATAGGAACGCACCATGAGATGACGTGAACATCGTCTGTAGCAGCCACATCGGGCTGGTATGACCTCAAATCAATATCCCCATTAATTGAACGACTTACCTCGATTATGATTAATGAGAGATTAATATGGTTTTATTTTTTGCCCTTATGGATCACTGACTTTTGCTCCCCGTGTTCCCTTGGGGAGCTAATGTGAGCTACCCTCACAAAAACTGGATGGAATAACACGATCCTTCCACGCGGTCCATCTGGCCAGGGAAACCGCTCCCCTTAGGTGAAAAGAAGGACCTGCCCACTCCTCAGGTACAGAAGACCTGAGCTCGGTGCAGGGTCCTCCTGAGGTTGGCAGAGGGAGAGCAATGCCCAGGACTGAAACTTAGGTGACCCAGCGGAAGAGAACGTTTGGCCCATTTTTCTGTCCAGACATTAAAACCCACTCAAACATCTAAGAGCAGGACGCTGTCACGTCTCCAGCTTCACAGTCAGCTGTTACAGGATGGATTAGGTCTTCCACAAAGCTGTATGGAGCTTTTCTACCCAGCTGTTTTCTCCAGAACATACTCCAGCCACAGTAGAAATATGTGAACCCCTCAGAATGAACCAGTTTTCCGCATCAGTTTGCCATAAAATGTTGTCTTAATTTAGGTATAAAAGGACAAACACAACGTGCTTTGTTTAAGATGATAAACAGGTACAATGGTAGTTTTACTGAACCAACCTGCTGAGCAGTCGGTTTTCTGGATGAAAAAAGAGTAAAAAAGTAATCCCAGATGCTAACGACTGCACTGGAAGATAACTGAAGTCAGCAGCTTAAACACCTGGAGTTCAATTATTGAAATCAGTTTGGAGGTGTGATTTACTTCCTTTGATTGATAAGACACTCCAACACTTTAGGTTTCCTGTTCATCAGAAGCATCCAGAGACGTGAACCCTGCCTCATAACGAAATCATCCCAGAGGACATGCGATAGAGCGGAGAGTAGCTGATTTAAATAACGATATAAAGGAAGTCATCCCAAAGTATTCAGGTGTCCATCAGAGCAGTCACACAAACCAGAGACAGTTCAGTACTGTAGCTTCTCCTGAAAGTGGACCCACAACTCAGACTAAGCGTCCTGAACGGGGTGAAGAGGAACCTTCTCATTACACTGAGGCCTTGAAGCACATGTGTCAAACTCCAGGCCTGCAGGCCAGATCTGGACCGCCATGTCCTTTTAGCTGGACCGCCGCGTCCTTTTAGCTGGACCGCCGCGTCCTTTTAGCTGGCCCGCCGCGTCCTTTTAGCTGGACCGCTGCGTCCTTTTAGCTGGCCCGCCGCGTCCTTTTAGCTGGCCCGCTAGAGCGTTCAGAGTGTCCAACAGAAAATTGCAATTTTAAATTAAAAAGCTACACTTTTGTGACATTTGTGATTGTACAATAAAAGTCTGGTAGATCTTGTTAAATTTGCAGTTTTCCAAGAGAAATTTTTGATTTTAGTACAAAAGTCTCATTTTCATTATTAAAATGGCAATTTTGTTAAATCTGAGATTTAATGAAAAGAAAAACTTTTTTTCTAAATAAAAGATGTGATATTTTTAAGTTCACAATTTGCAGTATAGTTTTATGATAAATGTTTTCATGTCGTGCTGGTTCATAGCTGCCAGCAGAGGAGGTTTGACCAGCTGTTAGTTCCAAGGGTTCACTGACTTTTCCTTCAGCGCTACAAATTTTATTGGGTGTGTTCAATAAAGACGTTACTAAATTATAATTGTCTGCCTGTGCGCTTTAGCACACTGTGTTTGTCCATTATTGTGACTTGGATGAAGATCAGATCAGCTGATTTCATTTGCAACTCTGTCTTTACGCTGCTTGTCCCTTTTTTTTTTTTTTTAACTTGGACATTCAGATATTTTGCCTTAATTTGTATAAATGACATTTTTCAGGAATAAAGAGAAGAGTTGAGGCATGGAATGCCTGGATTAACTTTTATCAGACCCTAATAAATTCAATCCAGTGATACTTGGTGGCCTCATCAGGCCTCAACGGACACTGGAGGAAACCTGATCCACAGATCTGTGTCCCGCTGAACAAACACGCTCCCATTCATAACTGCTCCCAGTCAGCTGCTGGGCCGCTCAGATGTGCTCCAGAGTCTGAGAGACTGACCAGTCCCCCTCCACTCCCAACAACAGGCTTTTGTCTCTCGTCTGAAGCGGAGGAGACTTTATTGACTTTGTGCCCACATAATAATAACAACTCATATTGCTTCTGCTATCAAATTAAAATTCCACTGACATGTCTGTTGTCCCCAACATGATTTTCAGCAAAATAAGAACTGAGATGTTATTATATCTGATTCAGCGCTCGGGGATGTCCTGCTCCAGTCCATGTTCTGGTTTCTGGGATGATTCCAGTGAAGTAGCGCTGAATTAAACACAGAGAAGCATTTTAACTCCGTGGAGAAGACAGACAGCTGTATATGTGTGTAAAGAAAGAAGGATGTGGAGATAAGAAACTACCTTCAAATTCTTCCACAAAGGCAGAACCGTTGACTGTTTATTATAACTGTATCTGTTAAGCTGTTTAGTATCAAAGCCTGATGCTCATGGAACTGTAGCTGTAATTACTTTTATTTAAACTGTAGTGTCCAGTAAAGGCTGAGTCACACTTCTACGTAGCGGCCAGCACAGCCCCTACAGAGTCTCCAGTACTTATGTTTCTGCGTTACTGTTTGCGTCACACTGCAATTCCACCACCAACCTGTAGGTGTCAGTGTGGGTACTTTTTCTGCAGCGCTGTAGCTCAGTTTCCTTTCGTTTATATGCAGCTCAGACATAGTAACTGAGCAAACAGAGTACGTTTACTTGAGTTGGAGCTGATTAATGTTGATTAATGCAAAAGTTGTTCTAACAGACAAACTAGGAAAACTGCCGTGAAAACAACGAAGAAGAAATAGCAGCAGGAGATTCAAAAGAGAAGAACAAATCTACCAAAAACATTTCTTGCAGTTCACGCCACCGTACTTATATGTGGAGAGAGGTGCACGTCAGGCTAAGACGTAGCCTACGCCGTAGTGATTGTGCAGCAGATAAATGAAATTAGGTTCTCGTTGTTTTAGATGGTAAAACTGGTTCTTCTGGGGCTTTTATTCTGAACAGCCGTTAACTTCTCCATCAGAAAAACCTCCCCAAACGTCCAAACTGAAAGAACGATCACTTGTTTGAGGATTTAAGGTATATCTAATAACCTGCAGACGCATTTTGTTGTTTTTAAACACATTCTGATTCGTGTGTGGTTTCTGTTTTTGTATTGATCTGTTTATGGACCTAATGTGTTCACTTAACAGAACAGAGGGTTTGATCATGTGATGTCCAGGAATGTGTCTTTGAAAACCTGTTTGTGGGGGTAGTCCCATCACATCACCCTCCCCCCTCCATCCTACAATGAGCAGAGACACAATAGCCCATAGGTCGAACACAAAAGTGTAAGATATTACACCTATAGCTTGATTCCTGGCCTCGGAGTCTCAGCCTCAACAAATCTTCCCTTTTGGGAAGCTGAATTCCCAGACCACTGATAATACCCCTCAGAATCACACATGTAATAAAAGCATACTCCCCACCCCCCAGAGGCAGTCTACATACATTCATCAAACACCAGTCTGTAACAGCAGACGTGCCCGTGGGTCCACAAGGTGCACACAACAATAGCTGAGCTTTGTTCTCCTCCACTCCAGCTCCAGGAAGCACTAAGGAGTCCAGCCAAGTCCTCACAGCCTGTGTGTTTGTGTGTGTTTGTGTGTGTTTGTGTGCGTTTGTGTGGGTGAACCTTTGACCTTCCTAAGGGAAGCTGTTCTCTGTCAGGGATGGGGGAGCTGATGTTGCGATAAACACTGCTGGGCCTTCCAGCACCATCTTATCCCAGTTCAACTACTGCATTCATCATCTCGTTCTCCAGCTCTAAAGTACCGTCAGCGAGAACTGAGCTGCAGGTTTACTCCTGGAAGTGAGTCTGAAAACCAGCCCAGGACCACTGAATCTGCAACAAACGGATAAATACCATTTACTCTGGATCTCTGGGGTCTAGATGCTCATCGATTGGAGCTTTTTGCAATTTGGCTTTAACGAGGATTTAGCTTCATGACTGCAGCTGTCAGCAGATTTAAAAAAATGACAACAAACATTCAGCTGCAACAATTAATTACCAAGTTTAAAAAAAAAACAACCACCACCAGAGCTGGTGTCTGCTTTGTGATTTAAACTGGTCTCTGGATTCAGAGTCGCACCACTCTGCATTCATGAACTGAAATCTGTCCCGGGAGGACGTCATGTGTCACAAAGACATTCGTGGCTTCAAGAGAACTGCTGTATTTGCAATTTTGTCTTCTGTCACTTCTCTAGACCCAATTACTACAAATATGTACATGAGGTAAAGACTGTGAAACTTGTGTGTGCAGACAAACATCATCTTCTGAGAACAGGTTCCAAATAACCCTCCAAGATAATCATCATTACTTGGAAGAAAATGATATTTATACTTTTAAGGTGCACATTACGTCTGCTGGCTCTGATGCAACTCAAGTCTCTTCTCTCCAGCTTAACAGGAGGATTAGCTCAGATCTGGCGGGCAAGCCCTCACCTGACTGTATCATGACCGTCACCACCCACACGGGCAGACAGACCACGCTGGTGCTGGAAACTCGGTTGTCATGTCTGTGTGGAGGCGTAACTACCAGGTGTCCCAGTGAAACTAAGAGCACCTTATTACTCAGAGGCCACGCACCACCTTAACGATACCTTATGTGCCGTAAAAACATTTATTAAACAATGAATGTCTATAATTTCAAGAAATAATTGTCAATTGACTGTCCTGACAGAGGAGCACAACCCTGGAATTAGATCTCAATGAATGGCAGACAAGTCACCCTGAGCAAGTGTTAAAGACAGTGATTGAGACTTGACGCTGGTCCTAGAGGGGAAGAAACAAAAACTGTACCACAGGAAGGCTCCCTTTCTGGGGGAACTGCTCCTCTACCTGTGTCTGCTGTGAAGAAACTTTGTCATGGAGGTTTATGCGTACTGAGGAGCTCCCCGAGGTGACAACACACCTGCTAGACAATTTCTGTGGCTGCATTCACACCAAAGGAAGGAAAGCTGAAGCAACAAAACAGCCAAATAGTGAAAGTGCAGTAAAAAAATAAATAAATAAATAAAATAACACTTCATCAAATACAACACTTAGGACAGGCTCTGATTTTCTTTTCAAAGATTTTTATACACTAACTTTTTACAATTTAAAATTTCTACTAATGGTGAGTTCAGGTGCAGTTATTTGTTCAACCAATCAGGTCATTTTCAAAACTGCATATTATACTGCTCCATTAGGATTTTGCTCATTTATAATTGTAAAGTCAGCAGTATGTGAAAGGTTCTTGGGTGTTTTACCATTACCAGAAATACTTCCCATGAGTAACCAACCATTTAATCTCGCATATATCCCATAATGCAGCGTGCAACCACAACAGGTAAACAATGATTCTCCATACGACTGTTTCCACTTTCCAAAAAGGCAAACTAGTGACAAATACCATGGCATGTACCAAATGATGTCACCTTTCCAGGAGCATGTACCCGCCACCACTGAGGTACGCAGGCTACTGGTCATCTGGGCTGATCAGCGTCATCACCCCACAGCTGCATGGACGGTCCAAACATGCCAGAAACACGGAAAAATAACCCTAGAACAGCAGTCCCATGAAGTGCAACAGGGTTAGGGTTAGCCTAGACCTGGACCCTATGGTGTAGGTCTGAACCCTTCAGCCTAGACCTGAACCCTACATGTAGGTCTGAACCCTTCAGCCTAGACCTGGACCCTACGGCGTAGACCTGAACCCTACGGCGTAGACGTGAAGCCTACGTGTAGGTCTGAACCTTACAGTCTAGACCTGAACCCTACGGAGTAGGTCTGAACCCTTCAGCCTAGACCTGAACCCTTCAGCCTAGACCTGAACCCTATGGCATAGACCTGAACCCTACAACGTAGGCTTGGCTGCCAACTAGCAGTCAGAGGTGGAATTGCAGAGCAACCCAAACAATAACAGACAAGTATAACAGCCAGAGACGTCGTAGATCCTGAGTTAAGATTTGATGGGATCATTTAAGACATGAACTACAAACGTCAGGACCACGAGCAGCAACGGTCCAATCACCAGACCAACAGTTCAGACAGACAACCGCCATGAAAGATTCCTCAGAAATCCAGGAAAACACTGACCTTTGCAGCCTGCTCGTTTACCGTAGTATTTAATTAGTATTTAATTAGATCAGGCAGCTCAGGGATCCAGACTAACGTTTTTTTTTACGAGGAACGCAGCGGCCCCTAACTTAAAGTTTTATGGGTACAAACAGAAAATTTAGAGGTGCACATGTTAAAATGACAGGAAATGCAAATATTCACATATCTACTCATTTCCAGTGTTATTAAAACATAATCTCATTAAAAAACCAAACAGGAGCTAATATGAGCCGTTTCACATTCACTGATGCGTTTTATTGTGAACCACAGCATCAACGTAAACAATCAATCATCACAGAACCGGATTAAGAAAATATTAGTGCTGGGCACCAATTCAAATTTTTAATCACAAGTAATCGCATGATTTTCTGCAATTAATCTGTTATTTATTGATGATTTATGTAGTTGCACATGTGTTGCAGCTTCTGCAACCTTTTTATCTAGTTCTTGTTTGGTTTTTCCAACATCATCCAGCAGCATCTACAACTGCAGAAGATAAAACGTTTACTAAGAATTCACATTTATAGAATAGTTTTGTGTCATTCAGTGGGCAGATCAGACGCAATGACAAGCGATTAGGACAATTCTTTTGAAGACCCGCCCTCAAAGAGCTTATGAGACATAAAGTAACTGGACAGATTTTGTCATGTTGGAACAGTGTTGGTTACGTCTTCTGAGGGTGTTTTCTGTCAGAAAAAAACTTTTACAAGTTCTACCTGATAACCTGAAGCAAACGCTCATGAAGACGTTGTGGGACCATTTCAAGACTTCCTCAAAGACCCTCAAGCGCTCTGGAAACCATTCAGCCAACTGTACGCTTTCAGCTTTTAAAAAGAGAAAGTTTCCTCGGCAACTTTGAAGGCAGCGCAACTTAAATGGTTTCTGTTGGTGAATTTGGCACTCTGGCACCCGTTATGATGAGTAACCGTGGCAACAGGAAAGTCAGAAGCACCTGAGTAGCTTTTCAAAGACCATCTAAGGCACATGCATCAAACTCCAGCCCACATCTTCATTCTATCGTATATATGCACATCTGGAACGTTTCTGAGGGAACGCTGGACCCCCTTCTGACATCAGAGAGTGGAGCCACTGAGGTGGAGAGCAGCTGCTTTAAGGTGGAATAACTGAGGTGGAGAGCAGCTGCTTTAAGGTGGAATAACTGAG
>JBAMYA010044306.1:0-12586 GCA_037176975.1 Arrhamphus sclerolepis
TCGTACAGCGGGTCCCGTAGTTCTTCAACTATTGCTGCTTTTATTAAGCTTTCATTAAGCTGAGAAAACAGAACAGTCGCCTCTTCGCGGGCGCTGTTGTAGTTCTAAAATTAAAAAAAAAAATTTAAAAAAATTAACAAAATTTCTATCTCAATTCTCTCTTCGGTTCAGCGCTGTCATGGTTGCTAGGCAACAGGACGTACGCCAAGGTAAGAGCGGGGGTAAATCTGAAGGCTAGACCGTCCCAATTCACAGCCGCTGACTTCCGGCCTACCCGGCCTTCGGAGGATGCGGCCTACGTAGACTATGTAGGACGGGTCCTTCGAAGGATGCAGCCGCTGAACTGGGACATACTGTACCTACTATAACTCAGTCTGACAAAGTTCCTGCTAGCCTAGCTTAGCATAGTCACAGTCACAGTTAGCCTGAGTGAGTGAATAAACTTCCTACTAACTCCAGAATGTCACATGACCTCATTTACATGTTGTGTAGAAATAACTACATAAAATGAGACCCAACAATCATATAAACAGGAACTACATTTTGGTGACGCACCGCGACCTGGGTCCAGTGACTCTCTGCAGCAGCACTGTTGTTTTGCAGAATCATGATAAATTAATAGATTAATGATAGGTTTAGGATTCATGCATTGTGAAAACTGTTGCTTGCTTTGGTCCATTTTATTTTATACCTGATGCAGGATTTATTATAGCTGAAAGTTCTTTTCCAGATATGTCGAGCATGGCCATAGATGGCAACATCTGGTTACATTTACATGCAAACACAGAAGTTAGCGCCTGATTTGTGGCCTTCAGTTCAAAAGTTATTGCATGTTGCCTTTATCACCTTTTCCAGTATCTGTTTGAAAAATAGATTAAAAGTTTCACAAATTACCAGCAGTGTTTCAAATATTTTTTCTACTATCTAAATGACTATTTATTTGGGAAGATTCAGAAGTTATCTTTGCAGCTGACCTGCAGACTGCTAAGTGCAAATTACAAGTCTATAAACACCTGACCACAGCTAACAGATGGGTGCAGCTTTCACCACAATACAGCACTGTGGCAGATACGATTTGATCTCAGTCGTAAATCAGATTAAATGGATGGAAGTCAGAAAAGCCCAGAGTAAATAGACAAACCTGGACTTAACTCTCTGGAATATTTGGTTGTTCCAGCTAATGTAAAACTCACAGATTGTGATCTTGTCTTCTTATGTGATTTATGCTTCTGTCACACATCATTCATCAATTTGAGTTGTGAATCAAAGAGCAGGAACTGTTGTAATTGGTCTGCGTTTTGAGAGTGATGAAGCAATGAGGACATGACTTTATGCTACGGTCATTATCATCACTGTGATCCAAATGTGAGTCATGTCAGCCCAGCGCAGTGTTTGCCTTCACTTTGGTGGAACATTTGGATCACAAACATTATATAAAGCCTGAAAGCTTTATTATCTTATTTTATCATTTTTACATCATGACACAATATGAGCACTGCAGATAAGTAACATTTATATTTTATTATGCACATGAGATCTTTAGTCTGTGAAATATTTGTATATTTATAAAATGGCATTAGTTCTGAAATACTTAATGGCAGATTTATGTTCACTTTGAAAAAAAGCGTGCTATCTGACATCCATCAGAAGCTATAAATCATGATAAACGGAATCATTGCCTTCTAAAGCGAGCTTTGACAATCACTCCCATATGAGGTACTGTGTTTAAGGCTCTCGCTCTCCCAGACAGACACACGTACGCATAAATAGGTGCACCAAGTCCTCCACATCTGCTTCAGCCACACACATGGCAGGCAGCGCTCCTGACTGGTGTGAGTTCAGGCCTGACTGGTGTTTGATTTATTTTTTTTTTTTCTGATGATTGGTTGTTCAACACCGAACAAACACGCTTCATTAAACTGTCCACATCTCTGTTTGAATCATAAATGTTTGGGTTTTTTTTTCATTCACTACCTATTTACTGTATCAGCTCAGTGTAGCAGGAATCTGTCATCAGCTTATTTTTCTGACAGCTCAAGTCAAAACTTCATTGTGTTTCTCATTTTGTTAAATAAGTCAGGCAGGAAGTGGTTCATCTGTCAGAGACACTGATGGACTTAATTCATTATGAAATGTTTTGCAGTTCATCTGAAGAGTAGGTTTTGGCTTTCTTCTCTGGTAAATTCTGCTCTACAAAAAAAAAAACTTGGCTCAAAATGTTATTAGATTATGTTCTGGTTTCTTAATCAACAACTTTATTAATGTATTCTTGCAGTAGCAGCGCTACTACTCCTTTAATTTTTATTTTTTTAAGTACTTTTCATCAGAAACAGGTACACATATAGGTTCAGATAGATGCTGGCGTTTGTCCAGCATTCATTTCTCTCCGTATCCTAACTTAATACTATATTTTAGCTCTGAGCTGAATCCATGCTGGCTGATCTTTTTGAGGGGGACCCACTTGAAGTTTCCTTATAGACTTTTTATTGCTTCAGCGGTGGCGTTGCACTTTTCTGTATGAGAAGCTTATGGTTTAGGCAAAAGAAAAACAAACTGAACATGCGGCTCGGTTTAGAACTAAATTAAAGCAATATAAGGTATATACCTTAAAGGATATAAACATAATAAAGAAATGCACGTTTATTGCGCCACTAAACACTGACAGCGTTATGTGAGCTAATACATCAACTACTCTCCTCGCCCTGCATTTGTCTGGTATGTTTTCATTACAATAATTATTCCCTCGTACATTGTATGGATTCCCATGAGCACTTCTTCTCCTCTTAGCATTAGCATTTCATCATTACATCATTATACAACATAGCTTTGTTCCATTTTCTGCTCCCAGATGCACTTTTGCTGAAAACTGATTTGAGTTCAAGTGGGGGAGACAGGACATTGTCATTGGCTCAGACATGCGGAGCTGTGATTGGCAGCTCAGGGGAGTCCTTTCCATTAAGTGGGCTAAACTCCACCTCTGACCCCACAGGAACAACAAATATCCCCGCTGGCCCCAGCTCTCCGTGGGGCTAAAAGCCTCATCACTAAATAGTCACAATGGCCACACTGTGGGGGTCAGAGATCAGAGGTTGAAGGAAATGTGGTATTAACTGAGATTTCAGACTTTTTATTGTGTTTTCTTTCTGCATTGTTCAGTTTGCAAATCTGTGCAGATAAGGCTTTATTGTTCCCAGTGTATTTAATTTTAACATCATCGTCTTGGAACATCAGAGAACGGATGTAATTAATCCATTTCTTAATTGATTACAGGAGACATGAAGTAACAATTCTGTTGTTTTTTTTCATCATATATTGTACAATCACGGCGTATTCACCTGAAGATAGGTTCACCATCAAATAAGCATATTTTATCTTAAAATATGTTTTTTCATGTGAATGTATTTGAAACATTTTAAGCAGTTCTGTGTAGAATGTATTTATTGACTTTGGAGGCTCTGGTGCCACGATATTGTTTCTCTATGAATGTTCTCTTTTAACTGGCTTCAGCTGCCTGAATTGGAAAGGCTATTATAATGTCAGGATAAAGGATGTATTGACCAACAAGGCTGGGTAAAAGTACACAAAAAAAGCTTTATACAAGCATGTCTGCAGAACTCTCGAGGGGGTACCTGACCTTTTGTGCAAAGAAATCTTGAGTAGACTCCTTTTGGTTCTGTAAGAGGAAATGGGTATAGATAATTGATAGATGGATGGATGGCTGCATCTTTAGAGTCACATCGAGGAGGAACGAAAATAAACAATACCTTTACATATGGGCTATTCATTTAATAGTATATTGTAGACTAAGCAGTTGAAAGTAGAGTGTAATGGTTACAGAGAAAAATTTCACTGGTAACATGGTGTTTACAATATACATTCAATGTTTCATCTCTCGCGTGGTGAGATACTTATCCCCAGACACATTTTACCAAACTTTGACTTGCTATCCCAAATCAGGTCTCAATTAAATGAGTTTTGCATTAAAAAAGCATGAAGTCCACGTAGGTATCGACAGAGACCTTTTCATTCATGAAGCTCTCACCACTGATTGAACCAAGTCCAAAGTTTACCTTTGTAAACCTTTGTCACTACATTCTTTGGTCTTTTAACCTCTGGCATGATAGTATGATGAAAACACTAAGTTTATTTTGCAAGACTTGTCGCAGGAAATCCATCCATCCATCCATCCATCCATCCATCCCTGCCGCAGTCCTATCCGGGGTTACAGGGGTCTGCTGGACCCTATCCCAGCTGTCATCAGGTGAAAGGCGAGAAACGACCTGGACAGGTCACCAGAACACCTCAGGGCCACACAGGGATGAAGAAGTATGCGTGCTGACACTCTTAAAGTCAATTACCAGTCAGTCTAACATAAAAAAAAAACACAGGAAAAAACCCGTACAAGCAACGGGAGAGCCAGGTTGCAGGAGTCTGTTCCCACTAAAAAGCCAGAAATAGCACCATAGTCATAGTAGCACCACTTTACCTGTACCTTATAAAAGAGGCATGGACGCACAGTAATTGCTCCTATTAATAAAAAGCCAATATTCACCACAAGCAGACATAAAATGCGTGTTTCCACAGCTGGCCATCTGGCGTCCATCGCTGCCTGCTGACTTGCTCATGTGGATTCAATAGGATGATAAACAGCCTCTGGCTCTATTTCCACTGAGAAGCACTCTGTGATCTCACATCAACACCACATGAGAGGCGATAAAACATCCTACTTTTGCACTAACTGCAGCCTCTTACGAGTTTGCAGCAGGATAGTTTAGTTGTAACAGATACTATCCCTCTGCCAGAGGGCAGGCCATCACATCTCATGTCTGTGGGAAGCTGCTTCTCTCACTTGATCGCAGAACGGAGAATTTCTCACACTTAAGTGTGTTTTCTGTCCGCTTTGGCTCAGCAAAGAGACGCATTTTATTAATTTATTTCCTGAGGGGAAAGAAAGCAAAAATAAAATAAAATAATCAGTAAAATTTTATCTAAATGTTAAAAAACAAATCAATGTGAAAAATGAAAAAATGCGTGTAAAAAATATGAAACCCTCCCTTTTTAAATTGAATAATTATCTGTTCCAGTGACACATTTGACATTCTTATTAAGGAGAGGACTCCGATTACGTAAGTGTGTTACGACTCTAAACATGCACATGAATGAACACGGAAACGTGCACACATTACCTCTCCATTCAGCCTCCATCACTTATCATCTCATACAAACAACTTTATCCCTTTCTGTAGCTTTTTAAAAATATGTTCTGTGGCTTTTTAAACGTCGTCCCAAATCTCGTTTCAGGAGCCAAAGGGGGGAAAAATTCTGACATGCTGTTAAGATTCAGTAAAGAGCGTGGAAATGGTCCGGCAGAAAAGAAGAGGAAGAAAAAGGAGTCTACCTTTCCATTTTTTCTTACAATAATCTGGGCTCTGCCTTTTTGAAGAGAGACCTCTGATCTTTATCGATGAGGAATGCAACGGCTGTAAGTGGTCCTTCTGAATAATGGCAGACATTGTTTCAGTCTTTGTATCATGTTTCCTCACAGTACTGTTTGTGTGACAAAAAAAAACAAAAACCACCCTTCTGTAGCCATACAGGGTTTCTGCAGCAGAAAATAAATAATTTTTTAGAATGTAATGACGGTTGAGGTTCTATTTTAATGACTTCACATGTGCTCTGGTGTGTTTTATTTCAAATGGAGTCTGATTATACTATCAAACAATATTTCAATAAGTGAACTTTAACTGTTATTTATTTATTTATTTGATCAGAGTAGGACAGATTTCATGGATTTGGGTGAGGACTGCATCGTCTCTGAGCTTAACTGTGTCCTCCGTGTGAGTGAGACGTTGATGAACGAGCAGCGTGTGGATCAGTGTGCTGAATGACTAAAAAAACAACGGTCACGGCCAGTCGTCTCGAAGCTGCTTCACCCTTGGATCATCTAGATAACAGATCCATTAAGGCCACTTTGATATTACATTATTTCCTGCTCTCCTAACTGGTAAACAGAAGAGGTCGATGTGAATAACAAGAGACGAGAAGCAGAGTTAAGAAAACATCTGAGTGCTGAGAGGTGATGTCCAGCACATGTAAACACGCGGTGGATAAATACGGCTTTTCTTCCTTATGAGATGCTCAAATACACAGGGAAACGCTTCCGTTTCATTACAAGCAATATCAATTTCTAAATCTATGTTTATTTATAAAAAATAACACCCACTGGGAACGCTGGACTGTGTCTAACTGGCTGGACATTTTGACTATTCTTGACAAGTTAACAATGTTGTGCAGCCATGTGTGGAAGTAAACACACAGAGGCTCCTTCGCTCTGTCTCCTAACTCCATCCACACACCCCCCACCCCACCCCCCACCCCGCCTGACCCCTCCTCTGCAGCCCATTGGATCGACTCAGAGAAGCGTTGATCCCACTTGTTCTGGTTCACTAAGACCTGGAATTCCCTGTTCACATGACCAGGAGAAGAGTCCTCTGTCCTCTGAGACAGCTGAAAGCCTGTCTTTTTTTTTTTCTTTTTTCAAGGAGGGTTGGAGGTCTCATAAACCTGTCAGACCTGACAGTGTCCTTTTACCTACCTCGCTGCAGTCCCAGTCCAGAGCATTCCTGGACACTCTTAAAGGGCGCTTTACAGGCAGCGCGTCAGCCCCAGGTTTACGAGTGTTCAATAAAATCACTGCTGCGGACTGGAAGCTCCCTAATTCTCCTTCCCTCTTTAAGCCCAGACCCCTGCTCATTGTTCCTTCACCCAAAGTTTAGAGAAGACCCCAATAAACTCGTCACTTTTTCCTCACGTCCTCTCCTTTTACCTCCTGCATTCATCTCGTGTGTTATTTAAACTCGGGTTGTATTTTACTGTCGTCTACACTTAGTTAATCACCTCTAACTTCAATTAAGATGTTTCATCGGTTAATTCTGTTTTAATAATAAAGGTATTAAAGTTGCTCAAGGGATTTAACATATATTTTTCTTTTGTTAAGTGTAATAAAATATACAACTGAGGAGGATTTCTTGTTAATAATAACCCTAATCCTACTGAAACACTATATATTTTGTAAATAAGTCATTTTCCTACTCGGTAGAAAATTACATAATATTCATGTCCATCATCGCATTTGAGAATAATGTCCAGACTGTCACACAGACTGAACCTTTGCGAGAATTCAGACTTTGATACACAAATGTTTTATATAAACATTGAATTATTGTAAATGTTGCTGTTTTATTGCTTACACTGAAATGCTGAGGGGGACAAACTTTTTCTTTTTTTTTTTTATTTTAATCCCAAAAAGATGGGGCCCAGACCCCTTCTGGGAATTCTGCCTATGGAACTGATTCTTATCTGACTCTTGGCAAGAGAGGGAAACATTATCAATCATAATTTATTGCTATAAATAGTTTCTGGATGGAGCTTTCTCTAAAACTTGCTTCACAGCCCAAGCAGAATACAAAGTCATAAGAGAAAAAACTTTTGCACAAGGCTTTGTTTGGGTGCCATCAAATAGGAAAATGTGCAACCATTAATTAAAAGCTCAGTATCAAACGAGCAATTATCACAAACTATTAAGATGATGTTTAATGTCGTGCTGAGGTCTGTTCGGTCATAAACAGATGACAGACGACTCATTTACTGTTTTTCTCTCTCCCTGCTCATCTTTTTTTTCTCGTTTGCTCTAAATTCGTAAACATCAACTAATAGCATCTCGTTACACAGCAACACTGTATTAATACACATTTGTGCCACGTAGTTTATGTCTTTCGGTGGTCAACCTTTACGGCGGCTGACCTTTCCTAGCTCATAACGTCCATCTAAGCAAACACGCTCTGCTGTTGACTTACCTGCTTGGCTACAAATTGGAGGTGACAGTTTTAGATGAGACAGTCAAACATCGTCAGGGAAGTCCATAAAATCAGTTCCTGGGGTCAGCGCCTCAGGTTTATGTCTCCGGGCTACGTGATGGTCTACATGACAGATAATTAGAGCCATGGCTAAATCAGCATGTCTTCCACATATATCAGTTCAACGAAGTCACTGCTCATGATATTCTAATTATAACCCTAAAAAAAGCTTATTGCATATCAATTTACGTACATGCTGCATGTTATTTATGTACATTTTAAAATCTCTGTCCAGACAGAATGTGTCTAAATTTGTGTATATAGAACAGAATATTCTGGTATTTAAAGGAGCGCTGTTCTTTTCATTGTAGGCATTTTGTCAATCCACATTAAAATTTATTTTATTTTTTAAAAGAGAACACTATTATGATGTAATTATGAAACTCGGCTTATAGCTGAATATTATTTATGTATTTATTTACTCATTTATTTATTTACTTACTCATTTATTTGAACTGTTATTTATTTATTCTATTTCCTCATTTGTTTATTAGTTTATTTTAAGATAGTAATTTAATTGTATAGTCATTCATTTAGGTATTTATTTATTTCTTAATTGTTCTTATTGGTTTTCAGTTTATTTGAAATGTTATCTCCTTTTAACTCCAGTGTTCTCCTCATGGGGTCCTCCACATCTGGAGCTGCACCTCCTGTGACTGTGGGTGGTGCAGCTCGTGACGTGGAGGATCCCCAAGATATGGTTCCCTCACCTGGTTCAGCGGTGCCAAGATGACAGTTACAGGAGGTGGGGGGGGGGTGGGGGGGTGGGGGGGGGGGTTGCTATGTGTGCTGAGTTTGTGTGCTTTTTTTTTTTAACTTCTATTATATCCTTATCTTTTTAGTTGTTCTTTTTTCTTTTGCTGTTGTTGTTTTTATTATGTAAAGCACTTTGCGTTACATCTGTATGAAAAGCGCTTTTTAAATAAAGTTTGATTGATTGATTGATTGATTGTAAACCTTCATACATTTGTCTGGGTCTTGTGGCTCATTTAACAACCGCATATCATAAAACAATAGTCATTAAACGATACATTATTGACCCGTCCCAGGAAAAGTATAAAAGAGCTCCAAAAAGAGGTTTAGCTGAAGACCTCGGATTATGACGTGTTAAGGGGCAGTCACATCTGAGGATTTGTAAATTTGTGCCTTTCTGGGCTTCCTCTGGTTATTCCAAGTAAAGTAACAGGGTTTTCCACTTGCGTAGCTGTCAGCGCTGATCTTTTTCTTGTTGAAATCCGGGAACATAGCCTAGAATATCATTCTTTCCCGTTCTGTCTTTCCCGTTATGCTGAATCAGCACCTTCTCTCTTCCCTTTTCAGCCGCACCAGTCATGAAGGTACAGATGTGTAGCTTCTTCACTCTGGAACTATGTGACGTCTGAGGGTAGAAAATGCTGAAAGTGATCTATCTGTATCACTTGTTTTGACTTGTTGCTTTGTTTTTTTGTTTATTTTTTACTGGAAATGGTGTCTGCCAAAAGCCTCAGATGCGATGTGTTACCGCAAAATACAATCATTTCACACCAAATACAAACAAGACTTTTTTGTATTTTAAGAAAGATTCAACTTAACATCATACCAAATCATCTCTTTGACGTAAACGTCAATGAATACGACACAAAAGCTCACCTTTAAAGTGTCTGGTAGATCTTTTCTTCCGTCTCTTCTTTTCTTCAGTCCTTTTGGCAGGTGGGTCAGAAGGTTTTAGTCTCCTAATGTGAATATTACTTGACACAATTTATGATCAGTTTCAATCATAAAAACATCTGGATAATGACCTGCCAAAAAGTTAAAAGAAACAAAGTTATAGTGAAAATGACAGAATAAATGTACACTGACTCTGTGTGAAGCCTGGAACGATAGACTGATCTGTGGCTGGTGTTGAAATAAGAAATCACTTCACCTGTTTTCTTTGCAAACTTAATTCTCCTCTCTCTGAATGGAAAAATACTTTCCTCCGGCAGGCTTTTAACAGAGCAGTGATTTAATGTTTAAATGAGGCTGTTTCTCTGATGCATGTTCCCTTATTCTCTGTACAGCTGTAAAAATAAGTACCGGCACTCACTGAGGGACTATTTATTCCAAATGATATTCGTTTCTTTCCTTGGAAACAGAGACAAAGTTGATCCTGGATGTGGAGAGATGCAACAGTCTGACATGAGGCATGCATACATTTACACTGCTACTTTAGTGTGTATTTAGGAAGTGCAGGAATGACTGGGTTCATTAAACACGGAGTCCAAACCCAAAGTAAATTTGGAATCAGAAATCTTAAATAATACCAATACATATGTGTGTGTATATGTATATATTATATATTATATTATATATATTCGGGCACCAGTACTTTTATGTGTCCTCTCCTGCATGTTTGAATGAAAACTCATGTTTGACAATATTCTGCAAGAACAGCTGGCTTAAAATAAATGTTTGCTTCTGAACTCCATATCTGCATCACCTCATATGTATCAAAAAGGGCCTTTGACATAAAATCAAAGTCTTCCATGTGTCCAATCATGTGCACTGCAGTTCACATGGTGATGGTGCGTTTCTGCCTGTATGAGGAAACACAGCTGTCTCTGACACCACGACTCTGCAGATGTCAGAATGTGCTCACATCTAAGGAGTCATCCCTCAGATGTCACTCATCCCCTGATAAACATATGCCAAGTCCATAATTACACTTTCTCCAAAAGGTTCTGTGTGTCCCCGAGACTGACCCTTTGCTCGCTCTGAGGTGGACCATAACTCTCGTCTAGTAATTTGCTCTGGTCTACAACTTGTAAAGGGTCAGAAGATGGAGCGCCGTTAACTCTGGCACTATCTATGCTTATCATCACTGCTCTGTAACACTTATCAGTCACCCAGTGATAAGATGAGAGGAATGCTGAGTAAGAGGGGAAAAACAGAACAAAAATAGACAAGACGAGATGAGAACGTGTAAGAGAGACAGACGGGAAAGAAGCTTGGGAATAGAAAGTGCAAATGTTTATAAAAAAGCCTTTTCCGATGATAATTGAGATCAGATGCCACAAAGAGAGGGACTGGCCTGTGAGGTGATTGTGTGTCAGATAGCAATTAAGTTGCAATTATTAGAGAAGACATTTTAATGGGTTCATTTGTGTTTTCTGGCAAAGTTTCAATGAGAGACAGCGACATAAACGGAGACGCAAGCAGGCATTACTGTTCTCCAAAGGGAAAGCAGGGATCACTGATGGAAAACTGATGCGAGCCTGTGCTCAGATGGAGTTGCTGATAGGATAAGACAGATCTGTTTGTTACGGAGCTGATATGCATGGAAAGAGAAAATAAAGATACCGAATGACTGATTGGCACAGAGGGAGTCAGACCACCCTGGGAAAAAGAGAGGAAAACTATAAAGCTGTTTAAGAACCGAGACAAACTGGTACAGCGGTAGTGAGCTGACGTTAAGGTTTGATTAAATTTACTATAAATCTACAACACAAGAGAGAAGTAAATGACATCACAGACGTAGGTCCAGAGCAGATGCAAACCAAGTTAAGACTAAGACAAGATTTAAGAATTCATCTAGCGTTTGTTTAACCTATGAAGAATAAATCAAAGTGTACACTTAATGGAATAAAAAAATAAATAAAAAAAACTCAGTAGATGCACATTGCTGCCTTTTGTGCCCGGCTTTTCTTCATGCTGTGTTCATTTTTATCCATCAAGATGGCAGCAAAATAGTCAATGTGGAGGAGCAAAGATGTGCAAACCATCTCAGAGAAAGGTTCAAAGGGACTTTGATTTTTGTCCACTTACCACGATCCAAAATATCTTTAAAAGACTAAAGGAAGCTGGAGGAATCGTAATGCATAAAGACATCCAGACAGCTCTGCATCAGGTCAGTCAGCTCATGCTCTGATCATTAGTTTAGCGTCGAGACTCCCACGTTTCCAGCGCCTCTGTTAGGCTCTGCCATGTGCTCGGGGGGTCGAGCACCTCAGAGCTCACAGGTTGATGCTGGAGGCTCGGATTGGGATTTTTGAGCTGCAGCAAATGTGATTTCAGACTTGGTTCATTCATCAATTCATCAATAGCTTATATGACACCAACAATGGATTACTTTGGGAATTCTAACCCTAACCCTATAGAGCTACATTCACTCACACAATTTAAGCCTTTTATGTGCAAAAGAGGTTGTTTTGGAAAGAATGAGCGATCATAGGTGAAAATGATTGTTCTAGACTGCTGTCATGATAAGTACAAAAACCAGGGTCTGCCACAGTCTGGGGTTGTGTCAGATACCCAGGCAAAGGACATTTAGCATTTGCATAGTTATGGAAGAATGATGTAAAATAATATATTGGGCCTTTGGGGTGACACTTCCTCTGGATGGGCTTTCCTGCAGCCCAGATCTGTCTGCAGACAGATTACTTTGATCAGAAAAATGTGATAAATCATAATGACGCTATGCTCTTGCACCACTTACGATGAGTTTGCAGGAGGAAACAGAAGGAATAACTGAATCATTTAATATGGAGGCACTGCCAAGGCGGGACATCCAAAAACCTGGACCCAAAAACATAATCCAAACCAGCTGAAAAATAAAGGGCTGAACAGCGTGCAGAGCAGAGGCGATTTGTCCCAGACAGCAGGGAAGCCAAACTGCCTCTGAAATTCTCTGCTACATCTTCAATGTTAAATTG
>JBAMYA010044307.1:0-12586 GCA_037176975.1 Arrhamphus sclerolepis
TATATTTTATGCTTTTCTCTCTAAGTCAGACTTAGGTCCAGCAGTTCATAGTTGTAGTTTAGTCCATGTTTTGTTTTTTTTTTTTTTTAATTCATATCATCAGCTGGGTGGTTGGAAAAAAAAAAAAAAATCAGTCTTCTGGCCTTCAGTCCGTAAACTAACAAGTTTAACTGAATCCTGCCAGTTCTGCAAAGTCTAGATGGAAAATATTCAAACAGAGTTCTGCCAGCGGCTCCCTGATACAGTAGGTACTAACAGTGTCAATGCTCTGCTTTCTAAAGGACATTTGGCCAAATGCTGGTTGCACTGTACTTATACTGTTGAGTCTGTCTTTCAGCCAATATTGATTTTAGAAATTAAACAGTGAATTAAGAATTACGCTTGAAAAGAAGAGTTTTAAGAAATCATTGAATTTTCGATTTTGCCAGGGCATCCGTGTCCCACTTAAGATTATTTAAAGATGTGACTGGAACTGGAGTAAAATTATTGCAATTACTCTTATTTATTCCCACCTGGTTCTGCAACACCTTAAAGGAAATTAAGGCTACTTTGAAAAATATTTGATAGCAATCACAATCAAGCATTACTGACTCATTAGTCGAACCATTTATCTGTGTAATAACAGCTTTCCACAGCTGCCTTAAGTGCTGTTACCTCTGCTTTTTTTTTTTTTAAGTCCTCTGCAGCATTTGTTCTCACTTCTGCCATTTCTTTAGCAACATATAGACTATGTGGACTCAAATTTGTACTACCACTTTGTCTGTTTCACCGATGTCCGAAAGTCGATTTGTGACACATCAGATGTAGTTTTCTGGCACCATGTGGACCTTTAATTTCACCTGGAGACTGTACAGCATGTCTGACCCACTTTTTCCTTCTTCAATCTGATGAATCGCCACTTTCCTCTTTTCTTTTCCTTGCACAGCAAAAGAAAAGAGGGAAAAAAGAAACACTCCTAAGACTTTTCCTCAGCAGGGATATTTATTGCCAGTACTGTAGATTGTCCACCTCCTTTCCTTCCCCATCTCCCCCACTGTGGTAAATCACAGGGGAGGATAAGGATGAGGCTCAGTACCACCTCTCTGTCGGGTAAAAGGCACCAAATGCTTTTCTTGATGGAAGGTAAAGCTGACAGACAGCTCCCTCTGTTATAAGGAAAACAAAATAGATATATGTGTATAAATATATCTATAAATACATATTTATCTAATTTGATACATGAATCTCTGAGACCTTTGCTCATTTTTTTTTATCCAACAATTTAGTCTGCCTAATTTTCTGAAAAAGACAAAAAAAATGGGTAACACTTTACAATATAAGATATATATATATGTATACATACATACATTTACATGATTTGTTTTCTGATAATTAAATGGATATGAAGATTTTGTGTACCTTATTCTTATTACTGAACATTCCTGAAGTATCAAAAATATATTTTGGGATTTTGTTAATGGTCCGACAAAGAAACATTTTCAGTTAAAATGAAACCTGCTTTACAGATTTAAAACAACCAGTGCACGCTCTAAACTCAATGCTGAGCTGATACACAGTTGTAGGCTCGCTGATGGCTTATCTCACTTGTCTGCATTGTTGTTTACGGCTGATAGAGACATTGTAGAAAATATCTGTAATCCCAGAGGAGATAATGCATGTAGACTCATGCATCATCATAAGATTCTGCAACTGAGATTGATATTTAATTTTCGACAGGGAAAATAAAACATTCAGGAATTCATACAAATATTATTATAAGAAAAAGCACTTTTTTTTTTTTTTTGTTCATGAATGGCTGGTACATACGTACCCGCATCCTTGCATGCAAATGGGCTGTGAAAAAGAGTAGCATGAAACACAATACTAATCTGGGCTCAAGTCATTACCTTCTGTAATGTTTTGCCATAATTATATATGGATTTTCTGTGACTGAATGAGTTTCACGCTGGAAGGCCTAGATAGTAAGATTTCAAATGTTCCCTTTTGATTTTAAATGGTAAAGATCTGAAACTGACAGTGTAGAAAGTGATGAAACCAGTGGACAAGTGATTTACCGATCAGTTCTAGACTCACTGGTAATTAGACTGCATCTAAATACTTGTTCAAATCTTCCTATTTAACTAGGATGTTCGCCTTTAAAATTATGTTTACTGGTTCCCTCAAGTCAGCAGGTTTACTTTAACCACGGGATGCATTTCTATTGATGCTGAAGCAATAGTGCCTAAATTACACTGCCAGTGTAAATTATTGTTTTAGGTGACAGATGCGACCTTTGAAGCAGAAGTAAATTATATGAGATATGTTTTTGCCCATGTTGTTCCTGTTCAGTAAAGGTCACTCAGCAAACAATCAGGTATGATAGGGCTACTTTACAAGAAAACTGATAAAAGCAGTCTTATTATCTCTAAACCCATTCACTTTCAAAGCATTTCTTTTATGATCACTCACAGTTTGAGGCAGTTAATCAATGTGGCATTATTTAAATGACAGCCTTGGTCAGATGCATTATGCTGTTGGTGTTTCTTTTCTATCGATGTGTCCACATGCACAGATGTAGTTTACAGTCCAGCCAAACAAAACAAATCACAGTATTGGTAGCTGTTTAAAGACAAGGTTAACCAATGTAGATGAGGTATTGACCCAAATGGCAGGAAACATCCCTTACTTGCAGTTTTGACATGCAAGACTGCTATATGATAGTTCAGATGAACAAAGAAGAGGACCAAGACAACAAGTTGTTCAAATTATCCAAGAAACTGCCATACTGAGTCATATTTCTTATACTTCTTATTAAAGATTTGCCGTTGCAGTTCTACTGCCATGTGTGCTGCTACCTTGTTGGATGTGTGATGGTGGTTTTCTCTTCTTCTGCTTATGAATGACATATTACATAAATACAAGGGGGGTCATTTGCTGTTTGAAATAGCTACTTGATAGGAATGTGTTCAGAAAATGACAGAATGAGAAAGACTGGGATCTGTCAAAGAGGACTAAATTGGAGAAATAAGATGTAATGCACATATTGTTTACAGAAGTTATATTTAGTATTTCAACACAATCCCATGAGAAGATGCTGGATCGTCAGATGTTAATTGAAAGTCAAAATTTATCCACACCAGTGTTCTTCAGTCCAGGTCCACAGGACCCGCAGCACTGCATGATTTAGATATTTTTCTGCTCCAGCACACCTGGCTCAAATCACTACCAGATTGTTATCAAGGTTTGCGTGTGTCTGTCAATGATTCATTAATTTGAGCATGGTGTGCTGGACACATGCAAGACAATGGGCCCCGAGGACCTGGACTGAAGAGCACCGGTAGAACAGGGTACTGGGTAGAAAAAGGAAATGGCAATTTGAACTGAATCCTACAAAAAAAAAAAAAAAAAACAGGAAAGGGGATATCTCTACACAGAAAATACACCACCACACAATTCTAGTGGGTTAGAAGGCACAATTGAAAGGAATAAAAGAGTCTTTGTCTGCCTTGGTCTCTCTTTCTTCTTTGTTCTTTATCCTGAACCAAGTATGAAAATAATGCAAAAGCCCTTTTCTGGAAAAGGTCTGCAATAGATCTTTCCCAGTTACTTCCAGAATGTACATATAGTAGGACAGGCATTACAAGCAGGACTGCTGACCATGGAGCTGGATGAGAAGTTTTGCTTAAATGCATCCTAAACTGTAACTATATCCATCTAGAGGTATTGACCATACTATTAATAAACTAGCATATCCTTGTTTCATGTGCATCTGCACATTGCAGGGTAATGAGGACCATTGGTTCTCCAGTTCCATAGTAGACCAAACTAATGCATCCCTACGCTGAAAATGAGAAATCCGGGACATCAGTTTATGGAGATTAGCAACTTGGTAGTAAAGCTGGAAGTTGCAGGATAAATGAAGGAATAGTTTTTGTTCAGCACCTCAAGAAAGAATTTCAGGGAAAATTGTCCAGATGTTATATAATGTCAAATTATTTCTCTTTCATGCATAGTGCTCATTCCATGGGACAGCTATTCAAAAGCAATTTTCTAGTATATGCATGGGTTTTGATAGCTTAAAGGAACATTAGACACCTCAGTGGGCATCAGGGAGTCGTCCCACGTCTATTCAATGCATTTCATCAAGCAAAACTGCCATTTAAATGTTTCTCTTTTTTTCTGTTTCTATTTTTTTCAGATGAAAACTGAAACCATGCACTCAAATGGATATGATTATGAAACTTTTTTGTTTTGAGCTTGTCATCATTAAATTGTGAAAGGGCTTATGTCCATCAGAGTAAACATAGCAATGATTTGCTCAATAATAATAATAATAATTATGATTTTAAAAAAAAGAAAGAAAAGAGCATGACTTTTGGATATCAGTGAAAATTATAATTGCATTTAAAAATTTTGGTCTGAAAGGGTTAAGGAACATTTTAGTACATTTAATCAAATTTGTCTGAGGATGTAGGGAGAAACCCGACACTTCACTGTGTATTTAAATTCTCATGTCAAACACAGTATCAAACACAGTAAGAAGGTCAGTAAGCCTTTAAAAGGTGTGGGGGAAAAAAGAGAACTGAGATGCAGTCATATTAATTAAGAGAAAATGACATTCTTTGCTTCGCTGCTTTATATTTAGTGTCGCTGCAGTTTTATATATTTTATAGTGTTATGTAGGATGTACAAGATGTTCATCCAGGAGATAAAGACATGCGGGGGCTGAATTTTCTAAGAGCTGTTATCAGGTAGTCAAATTCAAAGCTGTCAAATGTTCCTTGTGCTTCTTGAGATGAATAACTTTTGATGAGGCACCAACGATTACAGAATAACTGCCTGCTTTTATGCACCTTGTTTGGTTTACTTGGTCAAGTGTAAAGCTCTGCTGATGCCATATATAAGCTTTACTGATGCTTTTATTTGACACCATCCTGCAGAGGTGTGGACTCTTGCAACTCAACTTAGACTTTTGCACCAGTGACTGGTGACTTCACTTGGATTTGAACCTGTTGACTCAAAAAACACTTGATATTTTACCCCGGACCCAAAGCTTTAAATGTGTTATTTAAAGAGCATGTACGAATCAATTCATTTCACTGGCCGTTAGGACTTAACGAGCACAGACCGTCTCTATGCTGTGTATGTTTGCTTGAGCTTTCAAGCACAGCCAATCAAAACGTACCAGAATTAAATGTCGTTCTTTCAAACAAAAACAGTACTTTGCAAATATGTTCCCAAGATTAATTTCATCTGCATACAAAAACTACAAATAAAAGTAGTCACCGACTAAAAAGAATAATTCAACACTTGCCGTCAAGGATCATATATTGGTGCGTGTTGTTTTGTGTTTTAATTTTATTATTAATATTTTTTTTATGCGATAGCACCAAGAGTTCTTTCACCAGACAAGAACTCATGAACATCAGGGCAACATCACCAGATTTATCTCCTACTTTTCCTCTCCCAACACTGGAAATTTTGGACTTTCTACATACTCTAAAGACAGTGGAGATGGTTGTGGACTTCAGGAAGAACTCGGCCTCACCTACCCCCATTGCCCTCTGTGACTCCACAATTTACAATGTGGAGTCTTTCCGTTTCCTGAGAACTTTCATCTCCCAGTAGCTCAAGTGGGAGCTGAACATCAGCTCCCTCATCAAGAAGGTCCAGCAGAGGATGCACATCCTGCAACAGCTGAAGAAATTCAACCTGCCAAGTGCAATGATGGTGCGCTTCTACTCCTCCATCATTGAGTCCATCCTCACCTCTTCCATTACCATCTGGTACGCTGCTGCCACCGCCAAGGACAAGGGCAGACTGCAATGTGTCATTTGGTCTGCAGAGAAGGTGATTGGCTGCAATCTTCCATCTCTCTAGGACCTGTACCCTCCAGGACTCTGAGGTGTGCAGGGAAGATTGTGGCTGATCCCTCCCATCCCGGTCACAAACCCTCCCCTCTGGCAGGAGGCTGCGATACACCAGGACCAAAACGTCACACTAAAAGAACAGTTTCTTCCCATCCGCTACAAGCCTTATCAACAAGGCCCTGAGCCCACTTTGACACTGACTCGCTCCCTCTCCCCTTCCAGACCTACAAGCCACATGAACATAATAGCTTCAGACCTTCTGCATTACATTAAGGTACAGACTATTTATTTGGGACCAACTCATCCTATTGTATGTAGGTACATTTATGGTATTTATAGCATTCAGTTTGCACTACAGCTCATCAGTTTTTAAGATACTGTATATATATCTATTGTTTGTAGTCTAATTTTCTGCATCCACACCAAGTCAAATTCCTAGTAAGTGCAAACCTACTTGGCAATAAACTTGATTCTGATTCTGATTCATGTGTTGACTCGAGACTTGAGGACAAATACTTGAGACTAACTTGAGACTTAAGGCCCAAATAGCTGCCATTAAGGAGACATCTAAGCTGCCAGACAGTAGAAGTATATTTTCATCAGTCACCCCTTCCTCTTTCAACACAATCAATCCACAATGTTTACATGAATTCTGCACACATCCACAGTTTCGTAGAAGGTGTTCATCCAGTCTTCTGTTAATAGTTTTCTCTACTTCCTACACATTGTCTCTTACGTTTGTCCTTTATTGTAAAACAATCCACTGCACAACATCCCTCACACTTCACAATTCAGCACACACCACACCCTCACCGTTGTATCTCTTTAACTGTCCTGTCTTTAAATGTCCCACTACTGGTGATTTTTAGTCCTCTCTGTCAATAAAGATGTTAGAATAAACTGCCAGAGAGGGCTGGTGAAAGACACACTCACCCTTCACATTAGCACAAAAATAAAGAAAAAAAAACTGCTACAAGATGAAATTGCATATATACATTCAATGGTTTTGCCAGATGATGACATAATAAACCATGACTATACATGAAGACAAAAAAAAGTATATTTTTATATCACACATTTATTTTTTTTATGTGTCATACATTAGTTCTGTCTCTGAATGGTTCATGTGAGTTGTGGAAAAAAACATTTTAGTCTGTAACATTTCTTCACAACTGGAAATTAACCAATAGTTGCAGACTAATTTGCGTTTGTATAATGTTCTGCCATCATCTGACTTTACTCTAACCTGTAAACCCATTTCTCTCTGCCAAGAATGCATCATCCCTTTTGACAGAAATCTATTTTTTTCTTCCTTTTTTTAAAATCTATTCAGAGGCCAAACACATATCTGATATCTAGTGGAAACCCGCTCAGACAACGGCCAATGTGGGGATTCACAAACGATGAAGGCTCCAAACTCATCAACAGTAATAGTCTGTGTTGTTTTGTGACAACCTTGTTTCTCCAGCTTTAATTTTTATAACATTGTGCGTAGTAGCTCCTCCAGCAGTTTCCCCATACAAAGCCATGGGCAAAGAAATGGCTGTCAGAAGGACTGAAAAAAACAATGTAATAACTTTCAGTTTCATTTACATTTCCCATGGTTATACTGAAAACAACATATGTCAGACCAACTCTAACTTACACTACTGCTTTGTATCTGATTTTATGTTTTAATGACCCATGATGCATAACATGAAGAAGAAAACAAAAGGGAAATGTATTAATATGTACATGGGATATTAGACAAAAGAAATTAATGAGCAAAGAAGAAAAGAAAGGTATAAACCAGGCAATAAAAATGCCACAAATATATTTATTAGAGCATTTTCAGAGGGCATTCCGGGAATAGATTTTGAGGGATGATACGCATTTAGCAATCTGAACCAGTATGGCAGGAAATTTTACAGCTTTGGTTTACTGACAATGAAACCCAGCCGTCTTTCATCTTTTGATTCTTCTTAACAACTGTCAAGAGCCCTGCCTGCGGTGCTAAAGGGCCTCTCAGACTCATAAAGGACTGAAAGGTTAAAAGGATTGTAAAAGAATCATGTCATCAGAAATAAATAAATAATTATAATAATAGTGATAATAATAATGATGATGATGATGCCAAAAGCTGATTTTAAAAGAAGCCCTGGCCTCCATGGGTTGCACGTCTTTTTCAGCCAGTGTCGTGAAGTCTGTGTTTGCAGTTGGGTTGTTTTCAAAGTGTTTTTTTGTTTGGTTGTTTGGTTGTCTTTTTTTTTTTTTTTTTAATTTTAAGGGGTTATTCATTCAGCTGCTCCAGTCCCCTTTCATCTTTCATCTTCTGTCATTAATAAGCCCAAGTGATAAAGGACCATTGAAAACCACACATGTGCACTTGTGCTTTTTCAAACCTTAACGAAAGTGAATGTTGTCCCAGAACTATTCTTGCTTTTGAATCCATCTTTGTCAAAGTCTAATCCTATGGCCTTTCAAATATTGAGTCTTATGAATAGCATGCTTGTGACTGTCTGTCGTTGGTAGTTGGTATGTCAATTTGAAGAGGTTTTCTTTACTGTCAAAGCCAATTGTCACAATCATATCGTCAGGATGTTTCTCATGTAGCAGCACTCTGACCAATGGGAAAGCATTCGCCCACCGCGGGAAGTTTGTATAAAAAAATTAAAATAAAAACAAAAAAACTCAAAATTTTTTTCACCTCAATTAAAAAAAAATCTATTGAAAATATTACTTTTTTGATTGAAGCAACTTTTTGGAATTGAATAATAAAGACACAAATGCCCTACCCATAATATGGCCCAAACACAAAAAAGATTGCTTCAATCAAAAAAAGTATTTTCAATCAAATAAAATGCAGATAGCGGTGTTTGAATGGTTTAATGTGATTGGATCGTAAGTAAATGTTTCCCCACGTGGGGTGCATCCTTATGATTGGTTGAAACAAGGAAGATATCTGATTGGTTGCAGATCATTCGTGTTAGAAAAAATGCATTTGTGAGTTGGAGGCATGGCAGGGGAGTCTCAAAATTCACTCACAGATCCAGCAAAGTCCACAGACCAGAAGCCGTTTGTAAATCAAGTTATATCTGTGTGTGCATCAGAAATACATGTGTGAATCTTGTCCTGTGCATTTGCAAATCGTGCTGCTCATTTGTGGCTGTTAATACTGTTCTAACTCCATATAACTGATGTGCTCAAACACTCAACCGATCCCTCCAACAAATTTAACCATGTATAACAAAGATGGCTTAGCTATGGCTAACGTTAGACAGATATACAAACACACGTTCAGATTACTTCTCGAATATTTTATTTTATAGTTTAGCAGATGTCTATCATTTGTAAATGATAAATGGGCCTCATCCACAACAATCCCTCAGAGGTTGTCATGTAATATCTTGGTGGTCAACATGTTTTGCCATTTCATCTGTAAAAGCCGGAATTCAAAATTGCCAAATATCACCTGATATTGGCACTTCAAATCTCACTCTGGCTGTGGTTGCATGGCTAACAGTCCAAATTGGTTCGTTGGTTGGTTTTGTTCACTTGGTCCTGCATCAGGATGATCAGCAGGGAGAAAACACCCAGGTGCCATAACCTGTTAGCAAATACATCTTGCTTCCAAAGAAATGATTTGAATGATGTCTTTTGTTCATTTTTCAAAAAAACAAAAAGAAAAAACAGCCAAGTCCAAGACTTTAAGTGTCAATTCAAGCAACTGTTCTTCAGCTGCAGCCACCGTCTTTGTTTACATCAGTAGCTAGGCAGGATGCTAAGGAAATTGAAATTTGCTAAGAGTACATCTAAATTTCTAGCCCATAATACAATAGGCCACTGCAGCAGATGAAAGTTACAGCAGTGATGTGAGCGGCTTCCCGTTGTTCCAGAGAATAGCCACTTTTACGGTGATATAATATGAGCTGATGATGGCCACCATACCAGAAAAGCAGTGCTGTGTTGTATTGCACCATATGCACCTTCGAATATGGCCAGTCTTTCAGTACGAGGATCACAAATTCACTGTCCTCGGCAATAGGTCACAGCATTCAAGGCTCCCCATTTGTTTGTTTGCCAAGAGATCATTCATCAGTTTACCCGCAACTGAAACTTGAATATCCCGTTGTGGATGCTTTAACATTTGCTAAGAAAAAAAAATAATACGGTACTTCTAAAATAGAAAGACAGAAATAAACAATCCACGTCTAAATGGCGCCTTACACTTACACTTGGTTTCTTTAAATAGCTCCTGAAGCCCACAGATCGATGCCTCATACTTGCCTGTGTAACAAAAGTCAACACAAGCGCACAAAACAAGCAGAGTACTCTCATCCAGATACATACTACTGTAATGGAAACCACCAAATATCCTTTGCAGTTTTAGTTTTCTTTATTTTTGGTCAGGCTTTTGTCTTCAGATTTTGTGGCTGTAGTGTTTTTTATTAATAGTAATTTGACAGGATATGGGGACAGAGAGACCCAGTGGAAGACACACGTTATTGACAGCAGCTATACAAAGACTCAAGTTTTATTTATTCAAATGTTTCTTTTGTGTTCTATTTTTGTGTATATCTATTTCCTGTTCATACTCTCCACCACTATTCTTGTACAAAAAGTGAAAAAAAAAGAAAGCTACTATCTACTGTATAAAACTATGCACTTACTGTAAGTCATTCAATACAAATAAAGGTTGAGTGAAGTTCTGTGCTGATACAAAGACGGAGTAAACGAATGTTTATCCATTTTCCTTCAACTTCTTTATGCTTTTTGAAAGTTCCTCCTTTCATTTCATGGATTCTTCTATGGTTCTTGCTTATCATTTTTAATTTGAATGGGGTTAGTACATCAACAGGTGATCTGTCTTTTTGTCAAACAATCTGCTATAAAATCACAAGAAGAAACTGAAATACCTGCAGGGATGTCAAATAAAACAACATATATATTTTCCTAATGGTTTGTGATGGGATATTCCGGAAAACTATCAGGAGTAAAATTCCACCGTTGCAATCTGACAGACCTGCTGCTAAAAATGAGGAGATTTTAGCAGATGTGCTGTGAACTCTTTCAGTGTTGTGGATAGGCTGAATCACAAGCTCAAAAAAAAGTACTTGAAAGGAGATTTAAGAATTTGGAGACAAAATAATGATGACTGATTTTCCACATGCCAAGTAAAAGTCATGGGAAATAATTAATGAAAAGTTGTTCATGTGAATAATCAAAAGTAATTCTCAAAAGATCTTCAGCGAGGTATTCCTTGTTTTGTAGGAATGAGATATTAAAGACTGTAATTTTTACCTTGAAGAAGATGATTCTGATAGCAAAATTCACACCATCATTTTGTTTGATTGGGTGCTATCTGGTATTATATTGTAACTGGAAGTGACAATGACGGGGATTTTTGAATCATGACAGATCTTAGAGGGTGCAAGTCTGCTATAGCAGGTATTACTGTCCGAAGTGGAACTAAAATGACTAGTATGGTGGGGCGGGGGGATCGGGGGGGGAGGGGGGGGCATCAATCTCTGGCTGACAGGTCAACAACCTGAGCCTGATGGCATGGATGACTGACAGTTTTTGTCATCACTCTACAGTGTCCTATTCCATATGGTATTGGTATTGGAGAGTAGCACAAAACTGCCACAACTGTTTTCCCTTCACATGGATGGAATCACTCGAGTGGTTGGCTTTTTGTACCCGGGTTTTTGACTCTTGAGTGGACAGCAGGGAGTTATCCCACTCAATGCATTATACTGAAACCAGTTGCTATTTAAATTATGATTGTACAGTTGAAACTCTTAAATGAATGCTGTCTGCCCAAGTGGACGTGTACAAACTGAACATTTATGTGTTAAAGGACATTTTTAGCTACTATTAAACATGTTATTGCTACTTGTCAGTATCCTTGAGCTGGTCAGCTGTTTGTGAAAGGGTTGCACTTGCAAAACTGATAACTTGCTAATAAATCAAACAATCAATTAAACTTTCGCACATTGTACATTTGTTAATACATTTCTAGTGTCCTTTAGCTCTTATTTTGATTCTGCATGTTCTTAATTATTATTATTATTTTTTTTATTCTATTTTATTATTACTTCCATTAACCTGTGTTGTTTGTGCCGCAGCAACTAAACAAATTCCAATCTGCGAACATCTTCACAGAAATGGCAATAAAGCAATTCTGATTTTGATCTTGATTTATTTGTGTAGCACTTTTCAGACCACTTATGCAACACAGTGGGGTTTTTTTCAGAATTGAAATAAAAACAACAGAAGCAAAAACAAATAAACCAAAAAACACATTAAAATAAACTGAATCACACACATTAATACAACATAAGTGCTGCTGAGTTTTGAAGTAAATGTCATTATGCAATATTTTTCTTGTGGAGACTAGAAAGAAGAGAATTACAATAATCCAGTGTGCATGTAATAAAAGCATGGTCAAGAGTCTGAGTCTGGAGCTGTTTTTCAGGTGATAAAATGCATTTTTAGTGCTTTTTTTTTGATGTGAGAATCAAAATTGAGGTCTCAGTCCAGGATGACAGCAATGCTTTTTATCCGATTCCTTGGACTCAGTGCTTGAGCTTGTGAATGTAATTAAAGCTTCTCTCTCTGATTTTCAGGACCAATTAAGATCTCAGTTTCGTCCTGATTGAGCTGTAGAAATAACTTGATATTGTTTGATACACTCATAGTTTTTTTACTGGAAACATGTCAGGAGACATAGCAATCAGTAAATTACTTTATATACA
>JBAMYA010044308.1:0-12584 GCA_037176975.1 Arrhamphus sclerolepis
TGGTTGTTATGGGACATTTTCTGCAGGTAGCTGATGGAATATGACCCACTGTGTTGCAGAAGCAAATTAGTATGGGCAAAGAGCCAGTGCTGCATCTCAGAGGTAAGAGAGCTGCACATCTGCCAAAAAAAAGTCTTGTTAAAGGAGGAGGTGGACATTTGGTGGATTTATTTTAAGCAGCTATCAAGAAGTGAGAATTACTGCAAAAACCAGCCTCATTTATTACCAGACAATTTTACAAACTTTCATTGGAGACAACCCAGATTAACAGATGTACTGCCACAGTTTATCAGGACTGTCTCACTCCCTCTTCCGCTAGCGTGCAAATCATGCCGACAACTTGGCTACATTGTTTACAGGAAATATTCATACTATGAAAGTTTAAGAAGCACAATTTAACAATATTATTTACTTAGACCCTGGCTAGAATAAAAAAAACAGTAGATTTGGGTAAAAGATTTCAACTATATTTGTACTAGTGCATCTGTTTAAACTGGTCTGATATCTGTCACTCATGTTCCTCAGTTGTTGGACTCTGCATCCAGCTGGGCCATGTCCCAGAATTTCACAGCAGAAAGAACTGCTTTTTTCATTTAATTTTAAAATCCAGTTTTATATACTTGTTTTAATAATTCATGTGTGGCTGGGCAATTAATAACACATTTCTCTGTAATTAGAGATATTCTGGCCACAGAGGAGATGGGGAAACACACTACACAACTCTGTTGAGCAGAGAAGCAGACAGTACTGCCAACTTAGCATCAAATGAACTACATGTATGAAAATGTCATGCAAGTCACATCTTTTAGTGAGTGGTGGAATCTTGTGCTAAACACCTAGAACTATTTTTCATTAATTAAGTGAAATAATCTAGGATCTCTGGCAGATTCAAAAACCTCTTTAAGTTTTAATTGGAGGTTCGGACGTCAAATATTGTCTGGTGAGAATGAACTGAAGTTTGAGCAACTGCACTTTGCAGTTTAAAGGAAAACTGCATGGCCTATAGCAGTGATAGTCACTTTGGTGAAAGATGGCACTTTACTGATCAGAGACACTTTGTTGTGTAAACTGTACATGTTGAGGAAAAATTGTGGGTATGAAAGAAGTTTCAAACATAGGTGTGTAACTCCATCACTTACTTTCTGAATGTTCTGAGGAAAAAGTCTTCCCAAAATTTATCTACTTTTTAATCTTCAAATGATGTTTCTACTGTAAAGTATGTTTTGACTATTGGGTTCCATAGAAGAACATAGTTTTACTCAACCTGGCAAATGACATTTTTTTTATATGGGAAAATTTGTTCCACTTTATTGAGAATTTTGGAAAGACTATACTCATAATTGCTACAATATGTTATTGCAACCTATTCCCAAATGTGGTAAGTGTTTTGATGGATTTTTAAATGGGTTTTGACAAAGCAACAGGACAAATGATGTGGTAAAAATGTTGCCCAAATCAAGTGTGCTTCACTGCTTACACTGTGTTGAATTCAACTATGATTAGTTCTTACCCACTTGGCTCCATCAGGTCCAGTGATCACCCTCTGACCAGCAGCCTTGTTGGTTCCATGAGAAGTTATGGCCTCTTTTTCGTTTGTTGTCACCAGATTGGGCCGCCCATTTTTACCTACTAAATCAAGATTTAGATTTGAAAATTACTTAGAAAATTACTGAACAATCATAAAGCTCCACTTCATAATTTAAGCAACTTTTAACTCAAGGGAATCTCTGTGCATTTTGAACAAAACAGCACTAGTCAGGACTTTTAAGTTACATGAACATAAAAAATAACTTTACCATTTCCATTGATAGGTTTGAATCCTCCTCCACTGTTTGGCTTCCCTCTAAGGATGGGATAACGAGGCCTACCACCACTAATCCTGTCTCTTGATGAAGATGAAGTTGATTGAGAGTTTCCACCAATCAATCCGCCAGTCTTTGTTACAGTAGTGCTGCTGCCAACATCACGATCTGAGGTTAAGACTGGCTGAGGGAGGTTTGATGAGGAAGAGGAATCAGATGATGAGGTGGATGAATCAAATGTTGAAGCTCCGGGCCTAGAGTTTTGTGCTGGCTGTGGTCTGATGGGTAACCTTGACCCACCAAACCGTCTGTTATCCACAAGAGGAGAGCGCGGTCTCCCATTTATACCAGGACGCCGGTGACTTGGACTGACTCCAGATGAAGTACCTGGATTGGTCCTGGGAGACATTTCCCTTGTGACTTTGTCTTCTGCATTTTGTTGGACAGTAGAAGTGGTAGCAGGATTTTTTTGGCTGGCTGCAGGATCTGCAACTTTTTCTCTGCTTTCTCCATTCCTCCTATTGAGATAGTCTGCATTGTGATCATTACTATTTACATTAGAGGTTTCTTTGTGGACAGGCCCACTGGATGCTACGTGTCCACTTGAAGAATGTTGGGAATCAGAATTTTCAGAAGTTGATACTGAGGTAGTTGGGTTTCTAGTGGAAGGCTTAACTGAACCTGATCCAAACCCATTCTTAAGTGCATCATTAGTGAAGGGAGTCCTCATATCTTCAGTAGTGTCCTGTAATGAAGACACTTCTGTAGCACCTGTAGCCCCCGAGAGCCTAGTAGTTGCCCCCCTTAATAATGGTCTGCCTGCCCCCACAGAGGATGACACTCTGGTCCAAGGAGCCCTACCATCCTGCCTCGGAGATGCTGCTCTTGAACCTGAACTAAATCTGCCAGGGTAACGGCTTGCTAGCCAAGGGAATCTTTCAGAAAATGAAGTGCTAATTCTAGTATGGCCTCCTATGGTTTTTTCATTTGTGCTTTTATCGTTTCCTTCTTCCTCCCCCATCTCCTTTTTGGTAGATTTTGGTGTAGTGCTTAAAGTTGGCTCTTCAAGTTTGGTAACCTCAGAATCTTCTGTAGTTTTATAATTAGTGTCAGAATTTCCCTCCCTGTATGATGTATCTTGATCATGCGACCTGTGTGTATCCTGTGAAATGTGTGTTTCATGAGAATTTGTAGATTCATGAGATCTGTGTGAACCTGAGTGAGAAGAACCTGAAGTGTCTCCAGTCAAAGGGTGGATTTCACTACTCTGTGAAGTGGATGGATTCATTCTTCCCAAAGCTGGAGAGCCATAAGTGTTAGACTCTGATGCGTACTGTGATTTGCCAAATTTATATGAATCTGATGTCGCCTGGCTGTCCAATGTGCTCCCGGTTCTTTCTGCTAAAGTGGACTGAGATGCTGCTGAACTACGACTGCTTGATGTGCCATGGCTTTGAGTTCTGCTTGGTAAATTCAAATGAGAACTGACAACAGGCTTGTAACCACCTAGCTTGCGGGTTGAATTTCCTCTAAACAAAATTCCGGGTTGTCTTCGTCCATAACCATATCTCAAACCAGTACTGCCACTGCGCCTTGTTGAAGAACCTTTACCTACTGGTGTGCTGTCTGTCTGCTGTGAATTAGTTTCTTTTGTTACTGTAGTGGAGGGTTCAGCTTGTGCTATGCTGGGTTTACTGTAGCTATTTTTGGACTCTGGATATGTAAAAACTACATTGTCCTTTTTATTGGTTGCAGGGTCTTGATTATGCGAGGAAGAGGTTGATGAGATGGAGGATGATGAGGAGGAATCAACAGAGGAGGACGAAACTGAGGATGTGTGAGCGGATGAAGTGGAAGATGATGCATCTGAACCCTTGGATAATGAGGAGGAAGTAGCTTTTGAGCCAGCTTTTTGATGGACCCTGATCTTAATTGGTCTTCTACTTGGTCGATTAGGATTAACAGGCACATGCTTAGTTGGGGAGGGCGTTAAACTTTTGAGGCTGGGGGCTTCAGTGGTCATAGGCCCTTCGTACCCCACTTCATCCTCAGATGTAAGAGAAACATCATTATCAGGTTCTTTTGACTTTGGCACGGCTTCAGTAGTTGTTGTCTGTTCTACTAAAGATGGTGTTGTGGGTGGTTTGTCTTCATCTTTTTCTTCATCCTCTTCAGCTTGTGTTCTGGTTGAGCCTCTGGACACTGGATTCCTGACGGAGCCTCTGACAGAGGAGAAGATGCTGTGGTAGGAGCGAGTCTGGGACAGTGGACGCAGGCGTCTGTTGGGAGGTGCAGCTGGGTGTGGCTGGCGGGTTGTGGTTAATTCCTGTAGCACTTCTGCTGACTGGTCAGTATCCTGTTTTGAAGCAGTTTGGCTGCTCCGCTGACTGTTCCTGTTTTTCGTGAATGATGAGGCGGCATTGCTGGCTGGCAGGAAGCAAAAACAAAAATGATTATGGTGCTAATGATGCGTAGCTTTCCAGCTCATATGCATACACATGCTGTACACAGCCAAATATACATACACTGTGGCATTGCAACACTGAAGGTTTTGCTTTGTGGTCCCATTCCCCTTCTGTTGGTGGCTCTGATCTTGAAAATGTAGCGTTCTCCTGGTGTTAAGCCATCTATGGTGGCTGTGGTGGTGCTGCCTTTGTAAGCTGTGCTTTTCATTCCAAATGGTTTCATTGCAGGAGCATAAGACAAGATATATTCTGTATCGAAGTGGAGCACAAACATTTATCTCATTTAATATTAGTGAATTCTAATTCAGAAGTGCCAACAATTTTGAATTTTTGAAACATCTATTAACAAAATTACATTAAACCTATGGACTGTTATATTAGGTTAAGCATTTATGAAAATATGAATCCCTTTTTACCAGCTCTATTCTATGTTTATATTCTTCACCATTGCTTGAATTAATTCTTTTTGGCTGACAGCAAAACCCACTTAAGGTTTTGTTTTAATCTTCCTACCCTTACCTTTTATCCTTCCATTGGGTTCGTCTGGAGGATCCCATGTTGCAATAACTGCTGTTCCTTTTCCTCGTAGTGGCTTGACTTCAAAGTTCTCAGGTGGCCCAGACGGCGCTATCAAGAAAGGAGAGTCAAACTAAATGTAAAGACAGTGGTTAAAAGAGAGCAGCAGGAAAGAAACCAACATCCCTCAATTTTATTGTAAAATATTAAATGAGTTGCTTAGCATGGTAATACATACCTGATTCAGGGGTCCTCTGAAAGACAGAGATACTCCACTCGCTATGCTTTTCTCCCTGAGAGATCTTCACAGAGAACTCATACATGCTGTCAGCAGACAGGGTCTCTATCATCATTCTCCTTTGGGTGCTGGTCATATACTCCCAGCGAGCTGATTCACCCTTCTCCCTGAACCTAACTGTATAGGATCTGGGTTGAGAGTGGATGAGATAGTTTTATTTGAATCACTCTTTAACAAAAAAACAAACAAACAAAAAAAAAGCCCTTTCTCTTTGTCTTGAAATCTGTTTCTGTCATGTTAGCAGCTGCATGCACCAACACATGCGGTATGGAATAGCCCACCTGGACGCCCCAGGGGAAACTTTCCCCATTTCTACCGCAGGATCAACCCAGGAGATAAGGACTGACTTTGGAGACATGACCCTGACATTGATGTCCCGGGCCTCATATTCAGGTGGCTCTGGATAACACACAAACGCAAACACGCACACACACACACAGGTATAAAGCCAATATTTGATATGTGGGAATGAACATTACATTTGACACAAGTTAGCTTCTATTTTCTTCAGATTTTTGGTTTGGTACCTGGTGCCGTTATTTTGGCTGTGACTGCTCTGTTGGATGGTGCGCTCTGACCCTGGGCCTTCTGTGCCTGCAGTGACACCACATGAACGGACTCAGATGCTATGAATAGAAAGGGATACCAGGCACGGCCAAGGTTTACACTATGGAGACTAAAGATAGTCCAAATAAAATATACCCACTTGTCAAAATTATCATAGCAAACATAGCAACAAAGGCATGAGAATAAATTGTCATACCAGTCTTTTCACTACCAGTTCATTAATCCATTTAAAGCCAATAGATTCATCATGCTCTACCAAGCAGTTACCAAGTTAAAAGGTATATCTGAAGTCTTTTACACACATACATCCCTACAAATTACATTTTATTTTGTCCATTTAATATGACTGGGTATAAGATGTAGGTCTTCTTACTTAGTTTTGGTTTGTGTTGATTTCTCTGGTCAGCCTGAGGCTTGGTGTTGTGTTGACGTCTTTTCTGCAGGAATGGGGTTCTTGTCAAAGCTCTTTCAGGCTGCCTGGGACCTGAGGAGGACTGTGGTGCCCTCCTGTGTGTCCGAGTCAAGTTCACACCCCTCGGCTGAGCCACTTTATCTACCCTGGTTGTCCGTTCTGCAGTGGAGTGATTTCTGACTGTAGTCTGTGAGGACCTGCTTGAACCTGTTGGTAGAAAATTAGAAACGATGAACGTCAGAGTGCACACAAGTTCATCTGGCCTTTGTGACCTCATAATTCATTCATCAACTTATCTCATCTCACTGCAGTGATGAACAGCGGAATAGTTGACATGACAAAAAGAGAAAAAAAAATCCTCCTGACACTCCAAGACTTGTTTTTTTTTATTTTCTCTCCTCCGTCTATCCTCCCTTTATCAATTTCTTATAATTATTGTTAGATGAAAAGACTTTATGTTGTTTCCTATCAAAACAGCTGAATGCACAGCTGGGTGATCACTGTAAAAGCAACTGATACAACAAGGTGAATTTTATTAACTTTAAAGGGGTTAATTTTACTTTTAACCTCAGTTGCTGCAAAATAGGCTAACAGTCGCAGCTGCTTACATCTGAGTAAAAGAAAAATGTGAAGATATATTTCTTCATCATTGTCCAATTTAGACACAAACACATTAGTAACATTCATTAGCTGTTAGCAAGCTTGGTGAGTCCCAAGCTTGTTGAATAAATAGGTATGATTATTTTAATGTAAATAGCATCTAGCCAACCATCCATCAGCACTTTTCATTATTTTTATCATGGCTCTTCTTCTTATAAATTCCTTATTCTCTAAAAGGCATTCGTTTGGATCCAAACGGATGTTTAATTGTGTTCTAAAGTCATGGAATACAGTAACACAAATGAGCTAATCAATCACTTAAGTGATAGACCAACAACTTCTGAGCTTTACATAATAAAATAAGTGTTTTTGTGTCAGAGGGGTCTGGTTGTTTTAAGAGAAACAGATGACTAGATGAAACAGTTTCACTCACGAGTCACCAGGTAAAGTGATGAGAGTCGGGCCTTTGGTATTATTTGGAGCCTGTGCATGTTCTCATTATTAAGCCTCTTACGGATTGTCATTCTATCATGTATAACTGTGTGATTGACTGAACCCATACACATGGACTAAACTGTACCTGAAAAACTCATATAAGTCAAAGCCATTAGAAATGGGGTCAGCCATGATTTTAGTCTTTAGTTTAGAGACAGAAATATTTAGAATTGTAGATTTTCTTTTCCCATGAAAACCTTGGAAACCCAAATGAGACATGAACCCACAATTCCCATCTCTTTCTCTCTCTACTCCCTTCATTTTCACTGGGGCTTAAAGTTTAGATTTATTTTGCCCGTGGTCTTTGAGCTTAAGTCACTCGAAGCTCTGCCTCAAACAAACTGAAACTGTAGAACAGCTTGGTGATCTGTGGTTAGCGCTGTTACTTTAAAGCAAGTAGGTTCCGAGTTCAGTGGCTGGTCCTCATCTTGTCAGAGGAGAATATGAATGGGTTTTCTCCACGTTCCCTACTACAGAGCCAAAGACATAAAGCAAGTGGTTTGGAGAGACGTACTATCCACAGCAGTCCTTTTTTTAGCATGTCTGTTCACGTCAGTCTCTTGATCGTGTTGGCTGTGCATGCTGTATGCTAGGATGGCATCTGATGCTGCAAAGGATTTGAAATGTAAGCAAAATCCTTCACCACTTATTAGTTCCTACAAAAATATAAAATGCACAAACTGGCAAATCAGAGCAAACAACCGTATTTTCTAAACTTCTTCTAGACTATTGTTCAACCAATACATGAAAATTTACAACAAAGAAACATCTTGGTGTCTTAGAATTTATTAACAGCTATGTAGTTGTGCTTTTTTGGCTTAGAAAATGAAAATCCATTGACAATTTAAAAATATAATTTTCAATCGCACTTGACTGGATACTTAGAAAACTTAATGGCATTTCTGTGTAATGAGGAATAATCAATCTCAGGTGTCAAGGTATTTTGCATTGTGCGGATTCATTTTGACAAATTATGCAGGACCAGTCAGATTTTTTTGTAGTAGTCTAACCAAAGAAATTGGACCCATCTACAAACACAACTACAACTGGAGGTTTCTGCAGGTCTCCCTATGAAATTATACTCTAAAGCAGCTTTTGTTTCTCTATAGAAGTGCCAAAGAATGGGTGCCGAGTCTCTTTCACCAACATCATACTCTAATCTGTGTAATATCTGAGAAAAGAGTGACAGAATTAAACAAAATCATTCTCACTGGATTTTACAAAAATCCTAACACAAGAAGCAGCTGACTCATTTGTCTGCTAGAAATTTTTCCATCATTTTCCATTCTTTTTTGCAGTCTCTTAACAGGCAAAAATGTGGTAATTGATGCACCATACACCTTTCAAGGCAGGCCAGTCTTCCATGGATATTAAAATTAGATTACCATCAAGAGAAACATGACAAGCTAAATAAATGGAAATATACGAGTCTCAGGCAAAAAAAAAAAAGTGCTTTCTCTACGATCCCAGACGAACTGAACCAGTTGATGAATGAGGGAAATCAAGACGGTCGCCTCAAGATGCAGCACAATGAATAATGATCACAGCAAAAATGAGGGTTTCTTTCACACTTTTACATTCATGCTTTGTAAAGAATTTAATCCTATAGTTTGAAATACTCTAAATGTTTGATGTTAAATAAGATTCACCACTCCCTTGTGATGTTGGTGATGACACCTTGAGATCAGGTTTACCTGCTGATGAGTTGCTGACAGGTGCACTTCCCAACACAGCAAAGCCATCCAGATCAACCCATTCAGGGTCTAAAAGAAAGCACACACACACACACACATACACACAATATTTAGAGAAATTAAGTTGTTTGCTGCAAATTCTTGGCACATTTTATATATTTCAAAAGGAACTCAGTCTTATATGATCTGTTTTCTTGTTTTGTGGAGCAGACCACTTAGTTTGTCTCATATTAGTTATATTTTGAGACTCTTTTCTAAGTATCCCCTTTTCATTATCCCCTCCACCCCCCATTCCTTCCTACTCATAATTTGTCAGCTCTTCGTTTTGTTGCTCCAACAGCAGCTGGCCAGACACATTAATGATGTGGAGGTAAAGAGCATGGTGTTATTTATGAAGACTGATGCAGCTCTCATGCTGCTGGGGGAAACAACTCACGAACTGTGAAGAATTTCTGGAAAGGCAACACTGAGAGTGAGCCGAGCTGCCAGAAATTTATGGCAAACATCACCAAAGCTGGAGAGACCACAAATACTGCTGCAGCGTACTCTGTGCAGCGCACACAAGCCTAGAGCAATCCATAGGTGCTTTTTTGAACTCAGCCAGACACAATGCATGACAATGCATGACATCATCACCCTGAAACACCCGAGCCTGCACCACAACTGCTACTATACTGACACAAACTGCACACACACGCACACACACTTATAATAAGTGACCACAACACAAAGGATTGGGTTATAGCAGCAGGGTTGGGTTTGGAAAAGGGTTGGTTGCAGACTTTTAGTCGCTGATGAAGTATGGCTCTAAGATGCCAAGGACAGAGGAAAATGGAATAATGACAAAAGCAGGCTAGATTGTTTCAACTATGCAGACTGTGTGAGTATATAGACATCAAAACCCACATAATCCTTCATAAACTCAGATTAGGAATCGCTAAGACTCTACAAAGACCTAAATATAATGTCCTCTAAAGCCTGAAATATCCACTGTCTTCTATGCCAATAAATACTGGTCACGCACATCAACTATCCTGGCTGGCTCTTTGTTTCATTCTGGCAAGTTTTGACAACAGTACATTCAATTATGAACTCATCTACTGATAAAAGATTAATCACACATATGTGCAAACTACTCACCTCCTCGTGTCTACTTCATGCACAGCTTTTCTCATCCTCTCATCACTCTTGGCACTTAACTTGAGAAACAGCAGAGCTCTGAGATTTGAAAGCTCATTCCATAGTTTAAGCCAGACGTAACTTCTATGTCATGAATTGCTTATCTGAAATATGCTGAATTTCTTTTCCTTTTTTTTGTGCATCAGTTCTACCAGCACTCATTCATCCATTTGGTCCTACTTGATTGACATGAGTATTGTCAGGCACTCATGGCAACCTAATCTTTACATCTCACATTCTCGTCACATCTCTCACTCTTGTTTGAACTGTTTCCCAGTTTCTGTCTTACCTAAGTCCTCCAGTGGATGAGCACGACTGTCTTTGCTCACTTTAGTAAAGCGGTGAGACCTGGTGGGTTTGCTTGAGCTTATGAAGAAGCGGTCCACAGGTCTTCCATCCAGATGGATAGAAGGCTCCCAGCTCTCCCTCAGGGGCTCATCCACAGATGTCTGTTTCCCATTTTGTGGCCGCGGGAGTTTCTCTGCTGCAAAAAACAAATGACGTCAGATTTATTTTAGCTGTATAAGCTTGTCAGAACATGATTAATTTTACATTGTTTTTGTACTAAGATTTTTTTTTAATCTTATATATTCTGGCTATACGCATGGATACTGTATCAGTTGTAAGTTGTTGATCTACCGTATCAACCATTCCTGGAACCGAGATTCTCTTCAGCTCTACTTCTCCTGAGGCATAAAAACCAATGTCAGTGGCCTGAAAAATATAAAGTAATCTGACTTTTAAATATAAATAAACGAGGAGTTGATTAAGTGCAACCAGTAATCTTTGTGGTCTCTACTGGCTATTCTTTGTAAGGACAGCAAATGGCACTTTGTCCATGACCATACCGTGTATTTAACTTGTGTGAAAGAAAAATCTCCTGCAGGGCCCAGGAGAGGATTAAAATCTCCCAAAACAATGCACAATTTCTTGAAATTATCAGAAAAGCTGATTTGATTTGTCATGCTTAAAAGTCTGGTTTCACGCCTGAAAGCTTGCATGGATGTTTGAACTTGAGCCGAGTCAGCAAATAAAATGACACCTTCTGAAAGTATGAACAACAAAAACCTTCAGTCTTTTATAATATATAAAACCCTGATTACTGCACACTCATTTCAATGATTGTCTTTGATTAGAGTTCATCTAAATGAAATTGTTAGGTAGCAATTATGTGCACAAAAAGCAAATACAGCATGTTTTATTATTTAAGACATGACAGCTTTTTGAACAGAAATGATCTTTAGGAAGTGAGGAATTCAAGATTCCTATCCCTAAACAAAAACCAAGTCAGAGATGGATTGGTCTCCTAGTTAAGAAATTAACAGTTTTTCTTTAGACTTTTTTCTAAGTGTGTTGCAAATTCTAAAGAAAGGCACTCACTCCGTCCTCTCCCAAGATCAGTAACTTTTGACTTGAAGAAATTCATCCACAAGTGGTTGTTTCTTTGCTGTTATTCTGTAATATTCTATTGCTGCTGACCTTTCCACCAGATCCATATGGAAATTTTAGCTTTAAATTTTCCATTATTTCCATGAGCTAGTTGCTGACTTCATCTGTCTGCTGTTTGATCCATTGCAGGTGGGATACATTGGGGTTTTTAGAGTGAAATCAGCTGCCTGTTCCTGCTGGAAAAACACTGATGAAAGCAGTGAGAGTAAACTAAAGCAGCAGAGTTGTCTGTATAATGCTGAAAAATTCCCAAGCTCCAGTTAACAGATGGTCACAGATCCTTAGAGTTTTGAATACATGCTGAAATATTGTCTCATCATCGTGTTTTCTGGCTGTTGACACCGCCACTCTAGCGACAGTGCCTGACATTGTGGATGGGTGCATTAAAGCGTCTGGGAGTATTTTTCTGGTTAACAAACAAAACACATTCTCATAATTATTTCCTCATTAGCACAAGCATACAGTTGAGTTACTTTTATCAGCTGTCTGAAGCAGTCTCCACTTACAGAAATCTGGATACACTTCAGTCACTTGCACCCTGTTTCCAATAAGGCTGTGTTATTACATAGGAAAGGATCTACTTCTCTGTCCAGACATCACTCTATGTTTTAGTCTCTCTGGAAATTTATCATCCAAGGACCAGATACGTCTGATTAAATCAAGACTCCTTCAAACACATCAGTTGCATGTTCGCCATCCAAGAACAAACAGCTTGGGAAGCAGGTCAGCAACTGAGTGATTGTAACATTACAACCCTACAAAGGGACGTTTCAGGACGTTACCATGAGAGACCAGAGCAACACTATATGGTTTTCTGTGCTTGGTTTGTAAATGTGAGATGGAAAGACAAATAGAAAAGGATCCAGTTAGAAAGTGGAAAGAATTAAATATGTGAAGAAGGGGGCAGGGCCTCAGAGTCATTGTGTCATGGCCAGTGTTTTTAATAAAATTAAGAGTGTGGGTTGGAAAGTTACAAGGTACATGCACACCCAGTAACCCCAGTGACTGATAGGCACTCGCACACATGCATGTGCATGTATGGTTTGGTCCAAAAGGCAAGCACTGAGGTCGAATGTCAGCTGTAAAAGTTCTCTAGAAAATATTTGA